>JAEANM010013427.1:0-14401 GCA_017656035.1 Myanophis thanlyinensis | reverse complement strand
AAAGGTAAAATGCTTCTCTACTTACGAAATTTTCCAGTTACGAAACAGCTTTTGGAACGGATTAATTTCGTAAGTAGAGGTACCACTGTACTTTGCAAATTAATATTTTGTTAATCCTCCTCCTTCCAACTAGAAAGTGTGCATAATGAACCAACACAGGATCTAGTAACTGAATTATTATGCTACCTCAGTTGAGTTTTAATTTTTTGCTAACCCCTTACAAAGGCAGAAGGATGAAAGGAGATGGCTCCCTTCCCTAATGTTTTTTTGAAGATCTGTGAAAACATGGCTCTTCAGAAGAACACTTGGGGATGTTTGAAGATTCTTTTCCCTAAATTCCCACATTAGGACACAGCTATTAATTTTTAATTCAATATTACTGTTTTACAACATTTTTTAAAAAACCAAGAATAAATATACAAAGAAACAATGTGGAATAGAAAGCGGAAACCCAATAATAAAACTTGAGTAAAAAGAACTATTGTAGAAAAACTTTAATGATGTATCTTCCCCTTCTCATTTATTTTCTTAACCACTAACCACAACCTAAATATTTGTACTTTATGCATTGAATAATTGAACATTACTGCCATTATCTGTTAAGTCATTTCAATTACAAGTAGTCCTTGGCTTACAACCATTTGTTAGGGACTATTCAAAGTTACAACAGCACCAAAAAAAAGTGACTGACAACCAGTTCTCACACTGTCATAGATCCCCAAGGTCATATGATCAAAATTTGAATACTTTGCAACCGGCACATATCTATGATGGTTGCAGTGTCCTAGAGTCACAAAATCACTATTTATTACCTTCCAAGATAGCTTCCAACGAAGTCAGTGGGTGAAACCGGATTTGCAATGATTTATTTAATAGTTGCAATGACTTACTTGACAATTGTGACAGTTGTCCAGTTGTAAATGAGGCACAATTCATGCTTAGCAATGGAATTCTGGTCCCAATTATGATCATGTCAAGGACTCTATTATTTTTAATTGATCCCATGACTCTTCCTAAAACCCATATTCCAAATATCTGAATTTTTCTTGCTATACAATGTGCAGTATTTAAGAGAGCCATTCCTGCTTGAATTGTTAAACTTTTATTAAGGTTATACACTGACCATTTTGCCATTTTACTCTTGATTTTCTATCATAGCCAGAGTTTCTTTTTTCTCTTACGCCAAACTTATTCTTGCAGCTATTGACAAACTACTGTGTTTTTCACTTATGTTTTCTGAAATTATGCTTAACAAAAAGGTTACACACACGCGCATCCTGATAGGCGGTTTTTTTTTTAAAGTTATTTGTGAGCTATTTGCAATCTTCAGAAATGAAATGATGTTTAAGCTAAAGGAAGAAATATTGTCATTAATGGTATATATAATACCTGTAAATGTTAGTAATACTGTGTTTTTCTCTTTTACAGGTTAGGCTGTTGAGATAAAAGCGATGGACATTCAAGATTAGATCGTTTGTTTCCCACTGTGCAGTCATGTCCCTCTTTTGACAAGCCTACCAATGCCAGCACTTCCTCCATCAGTTCTTTCATCACATTTGATTGACAACATCACAGAATATTATCTAGGAGTCTGAACCAGCTATTTTCATGGACACACTCTTCATAGTGACTATGGGTAGGGGAGGGAAAAGAAGAGAAAGTGGGAGAATTAAAGAGGGAGGGATAAAATATATATATAGATAAATATATATATATATTAAAAATCTATTTTTAGTCTTGATAGACTTGTTTTAAATGAAAGGTGCGCTATCCCTTTTTATGCATTAAATTCCATTTTTAGGACCCACATAGGTATGAAGTTGCTCATAAACGTGTATTAACTAGAAGTCAGAAAAGGCCTTTACAATATAATCACTTTTTCTTTTGGAAGGAGTGTTGGAGTTAATGAGCTTTCTTAATCAAACTTGTTTCTCTGCTCCATTTTCCACATTAGAAGATCCAGGTTTTAAAGAATACAAGTTTTTTGTTGCTGGCAAAATTGTCTGCAGGGATGAGAGTGGGGATGAATGGTTGCTGGGTGCTTGTATTTGTGTATGTGTGAATAGCATTTTTTTCTTAAAAAAAGAAAAGAAAAACACTATTTATTTTTATTAAGAAAAGAAGCCTGAGAAGCATCAGAAGACTACTATGTCATGTGGTTTGTGAAATAAAGAGTGTCTTCTTCTTGCTTCATATTCAGATACTTTAACCTTATATACATAACTTTGTACCAAAAGGTGGGAGATTGGGGCCATTGTTGGCAAGTGACAAATATTCCCAAATCATTCCAAGGAATTGCTGCCTTTTTTGAAGGCAGTCTATACAAGGCTTGCCTACTGGAAAGGGGCATTCAACAGATGTTTGAATGTTGATATAATCAGTGTGTGTTAAGCTGTCCAGGAAAATTCAGTTAGCTCTTCTCTTTTGTTAACCCAAAAGGAGGAAGGGGGAATGTCAATTTAGCAGCCTACACCACATGGTTATTTTTTTTTCTTTGTTTGTACATTGTGTAATTTTAAACATTCGAATTTTAGAAAACAAAACTTTTTTCTCTTGTTAAGGCCTTAAGAAGGGGTTAGTGCATCTTTCACGGATCACTCTGCCATGGGAATAAAATAACTGTTTCACAAACAGTTTTATATATATTAAAAAAAACTAAAAGGAAAAACCCACAAAAAATCTAATAAACTTCATTTTAACCTAATTTTATCTGTGAAATTTAATGTATTTCACTTTTTTGTGAACAAACCATTTTTCCACGGTTGCTGTTTATAAATTGAATTACTAGTTTTACTTCTCAGATTTAAAATGAGTCTCTAAACTTCTTTGGGGATGGATTGAAGACAGACTCTACATTGATGCCAATAAACTTCTGGTTTCTTTTGTTTAAAATACAGATGAGGAAACATTCCTGTCTGGTTTTCAAGTGTCCTTTTCTTAGTCTCAACTAAAGTGCAAGCCCAAAAGGTCATAATGGTTAGAGTGTTGGACTAAGATTGGGCAGATGAGTGTTCTAATCCCTGTTAGGTCATGAGCTCATTAGATGATTTAGGGCTGTCTTTATCTCTCTGTCTAATCTATCTCACAGGATTAGTGAGGGGAAGCTAAGGATATTGCTTTGAGTTCTGGGAGACTTTGCAAAACATAAATGTCTCCTACACATAACTTCTTTAAAAAGTGTCCACTGATAGCTATTGTCAGTGTTCCAAGCGTGCATGAATCCAAGAGACAGATACAGCTGGAGAGAAAAAATACTTCTGCATATGCTGTAATCGCTGCCTGAAATACATAATTTAACTTTTTTCTTGTTTTTAAAAGCTGGTTGATGCCCCAGTTTCTGTTATGTTTCTAAAAATAATTTTCTTTTGTTTTTTTCTACAGAAAGTAGGGCAAGCATCACACTTGGCTTTTGAGTGGCACTACTAAATAAAGCAGTGTGCAAAACCAGAATAAAATTGAATTCAATTTTGGTTCATTTAATGAACATATTAGATATAGTTAATACAGTTTTTCTCCAAACATATATTTAATAATGTTCATATTTTTTAAAACTGTAATTAACATTTACAGTTTTCCAAAAACAACAACAACAACCTCTTAAGATATCTTTGGAGTTATTTACCTGAGGTTTTCAGGAGCCAAATAATGGGTTTCTCATTCCTCTACTTTTATCCATGCAGTATGTTATAAACTTTCACCATGTTCTTCCTTTACTTCCTTGACATACATTCTATCTTTTAGTTGCAAGTAATTGCATTTTGCCAAAGTTCCACTAAGGGCAATAAGACTCTGAAAAGACAAAAGCTACTAGTTAAGTCAACAAGCAATTTAGGATTCAAGGATTTTATTACATTAGGATCCTAGTGGAGTCACTGCAAATGAATCAATTTTGGACCAATTTCGAATACAGAATATATTCACAAAAAACAAAATTTCATAAATCCTCTGGAGACTTTGAAAGAATAACATGTTTTGCAAACAAGTAGCAAGTTAATAAAGCTTAATATGTAAAGTTTTGACTCCAAAATACAAAATCTCAAACATTTGTCTCCCTGCAGAAGAAAAAAAATTTAATGTATTTTTCTTAAAAACTGATTTAAGAAACATTTGTATTTTAAAATGTTTGAAGTAAAATGTACAATTCAGCAAAAAAAGGATTTTATTCCTATTTTTATCCCATATGTTGGTCTCAAATGCCAAAGCCTATTTATATATTTATTATATTTATATATAAATATTATATTTAGTAATAACACTTACCAATCATGTTTGTAAGGTTTGGTGCCAAAAGATTTAGGAAAACCATATTTAAAGTGGAACAGTCCCAATTTTTTTTTAGTTTGTTTAGAATCGGAACAACTAGATCAAGAGCTGTACTGATTGTGGATGGAATATACAAATTTGGAAGAAACATTGTTGAATTAGCTATCAGTTAAGTACTCATTCTGACATTTCAAAGTTCGGAAAAAAAATATTCAACAATGCATCTTCAAGACACCACTTCAATATTTAGATTGTAAACTGGACAGGGAACTGGCATTCATTTGCTATATAAATTAGTGTATTGTATCTGATGAAATCAGCATCAGTCCACTGCCTTCTGAACCAACAGCAAAAGCTTCATCTTTGATTTTTTTCACTTGTCTATTTGAATAGCTTATCTGCTTACTCTTCTCCAAGTTGAAAATATATTCAGCGTTCAACATGGCTTGCTGATCACTTATTCTGGTTGCCTATCTCTATATGCCCTGTTTAATATCCTTAAAATATTGCACCCAGTACATATCAGATGGACCTTAATAAGCACATAGATGTATTACTGTGAATGAACCTTCTCCCTAATTTTCAATAAGACAAATGTGGGTTGTTTCCTTGAAAGATGTTTGAAAAATCAGAGATAATACAAAATACAATAGCCTATGTACACTTTGGAGATCACATTGCTCTGGAATCAAAAACAATTTTACTAGCTTTCTATTTGTTTCTGAGCATAGATCAGACCAACCCTGAACAATTTGAAGTTAGGAAATCTGAAAGTGCCTTTTTTCACATTAAATTACTATAAAGAGCAGCAGTTCTATTGTACGTGTAGTACAAAAAAGGTTTGGTAAGCATATACGTGTTCTTTTCAGTAATAATACTCCCAATTACGGAATGCTTGTAAGGAAGAAGGATTGCCAGCTTACTCTGCTTTCAAAGGATGGTAAAGTTATTCTGTACTACCAGACTAGAGTGTTGCTGTCCCATTTTATTCTATTGTTTTTGATCTTCTGTTGATATGATTTCTAAATGTAATAAAATTACTAAAAGGTGTTCAACACAGGGTCTAGAAAAAAAGCCCTGCTTGACTCAATCTGAAGACCTCCTTCCAAGTTGACATAAAACCATTAACAGATATAGGTGGTTCTTGATTTATAACACAATAGAGCCCAAAGTTTCTGTTGCTAAGTGAGACATTAAGTGAGTTTTGCCCCATTTTGTGACTTTTCTTGTCACAGTTATTAAGTGAATTGCCGCAGTTTTAAGTTAGTAACACAGTTGTTAAGTGAATCTTCCCCATTGACTTTGCTTGTCAGAAGGTTGCAAAGGGTGATCACATGACCCTGGGATACTGCAACCATAAATAAATGCCAATTATCAAATGTCTGAATTTTGATCATGTAACCATGGGGATGCTGCAAAAGTCATAAATGTGAAAAATGGTCATAAGTCACTTTTTTCATTGTAATTTTGAATAGTCACTAAATAAATGTAAATTACAAAAATTGTAATTTGAAAACTACCTATGCTCGTGGAATATTATCAACAAGGAGAGATGCTATCTGGTATGTTGCTGCAAGCTACATCATTTTTTCCCATTTGCCTTTATTATTATTTATTAGCCATTTTTGTTTATTGCTTTGTGCTTAAAGCTACCTGTGACATTGTCATCCGGTCTACCTTCTGTCTTGCATTTAGGGATAACTGAAGTTAGTGCCAAAATAACAGGACCAAAATGGAAATCAAGATGAATGAACTAAACCATTGTTCCCAGCTGTTCTTATTTTATATTGAATTATATTTCATTTTATATTTCATCTTCTCTTACATAGACACTACCACAACCAAGCTGCTATAGAAAAGCTTGTACAGAATAAAAGCAGGGAAGGATAAAAGAAAAGTATATTTAAATATTAAATATTAGAAATAGGATGTTTTGAACTAGATAGCCAGTTGCTGTTCTAATGACACTTTTATTGGTACTCTGTCAATAAAGAAAGGGTCTACTGGACTTGAAATAGATAATCTTGTGCTTATTAATTGATTAACACATGGATAAAAAAGGATAAAAATATTAGAGAAGACACTTCATGATTATATCAGTGTGAAATGTAGAATGATGACTGCATTTATGCAGTTTTCTTCGCAGTGTTACACTTTCTTCCACAATGTTGTTTTCAATTTCCCAGTTTAAAAAGCTAGTTAAAAGTGCTGGGATTCCTAAGCAGTCCTTCATCCATGTTCTAATACCAGATACTGTATGACTTGGACCAGCTTCTGAGACAAGATCAGCTAACTGCTGCCACCTGTTGAAACATGCCAGAGTTACTTAATGTTTATGAAGGGATATAAAGACCAGCTCCAGAAAGTCCTGAAAACTTTCCATCCAGAATGTGCATTGAAGTCACTTTTTAAATTAGAATTAAAAACAGCAAGAGGGGTAAAAACACATGGTAAGGCTCAAGAGTAGATAAAATCCCATATTTATAAAGCTAATTTAGAATGAAAATGCACCTAGATTTTTTTTCTGACTACAGGAAAAGAGCTCCCCCCCCCCCACAAAATCCCGAAGAAAAGGAGAAAAACTATTTTGTGCTCCCTTTGGAGAGAAGCAACCCTTCAAACTTGAGTGTCTTATTTCCTAAAAACACACCCCTTTCCCATTGAAAAGTTCCTTTTCTCAGTCTCAATCTCCATTTAAAATATAAATGCTGTTGTCCTCTGAAAAATGTATTTCTCACATGCAATAAATTTGGGTCCTGCACTGGTTCTTCTGGAGGGGATGGTTTTTTAAAGGTTAAGATTTCAAAAGGTGTTTAGAAAAGATTTGACCCGCTAGGAATAATGATCAGTTCCACATGGAACTCTTAGCAACTCCTCACTGATGTCAGTCTATTCTTTGAAATTTTAACAAGGCAATTTTTTTCTTGCCATAATATAAATATATTCCTTACGACTATATCTAGTTCAGGATATAGACTGCCTTTCTAGTGGCTAGAGAAAATAAGTGTACTCCAAACAACATAGATAACTAAAGATTTCCAGCTTTCTAGGTAAGAATTCAGGAGGTAATCAAGATTTGTTGTTTCTTATAAAATGTTTGATCAGGAAGTACAAATTCTTTTGCAAAAATGTTCTTGCTGAATAATCTAGACTATGATCCTGTGTTTCTTCAGAAAATATTTCTCTCAAAAATGCCTTTGCTGTTTTGGTAGTGAACAGAGAGAAGAATAAGTATAGCTTCCATTATTTTTATTTAGAAAATAGCATGTTTTAAATTAAAAGACTTGCTGGTCCATGTTCAATGAAAACTTGTTTTCAATAAGATCGCTTTATTGACAGGGCCTGTTTTCCCTCTTTCCTGAGAACTATCTTATCCCATCTGTTATTTATTTAATATACATCAAAGGAAAGGACTATGTAGTTCTCCCAAAACTTGAAATGAATGGGAAGTGAACACTACTATTCAGGACAATGGAAAACAGGAGGAATGGTGTTGCTTTCATAGTTACAAAGCAAAGTGGGGTGTGGGGTGCTGGTATAAGGAGCCAGTGTCTGTCTAATTAGATTTCATTAATGACCCTTCAGTTTCAACTGTTGATGCAGAAGTAGAGGAAGTTGATTGATTTTAGGATCACTTAAATTGACAGAACATGGAAGCAAGAAGTGTGGATAGTGTTTGAAAGTTAGAATATTAAAGTTGGGAATCATAAGGAGAATAACATAATTGGACTGTATGACCAAAAAACAGGATTGCAGCAGGAAAATGGTTTATCAATATCTGCTAATAGTTAATTTCTTCATTGCTAGCATACTTGTCAAACAATAAAAAAATGATACATATACATATTCTAGCAGATGGAGATTGATACAAAGAGTAGAAGAGTTCAGTTATAAAAGCAACAGCAGTCAGGCCAGAAATTGACTGTAGAACAGAATACAAACTGGATGGATATGAAAAAGATTGCCAAAGAACAAAAACAGAAGAAAACTAAATGCCACAACCAATAGTAGAATTTATCAAGAAGCCAAAGCTAAGAATTATGTTTTGCTTCTCATGCAAAAAACTGCTTTAACTCTGAAGCTGAAGAAGCTTCTTGGATGAGAAGCAAAACATCTTCAAAGAAAAATCAGAAAGTCCATTTGCCTTTTGAAAAAGCACCTTTGGGAAACCATGATCTGGTATATTGAGAATCTCCACAGACATCAAACAAAGATGGAATGTGTATACTGAAATTCTGTACAATAGACATGTCAACATTCAAAACACTGAAGATGTTTATTAAAAAAATTAGTACTAGGAAATGAAGTTACATAAATACTTCAGATTCTGGCATGTGGCTATACCTCAAAGAACAGATACATGAGCAATGATTTTCCCAGAGACACTCTGTGGAAATCAAAGTTGGACTTTGAAGAAGCAGGAAGATTATTAACCCCTTTGAACATTGATGTTGGAGGAGAATAACCAAGAACACACAAACAAATGAATAGAAGAAACAGTTCAGCATTTTCATTCAAGGAACAAATTATTATATTTTGGACACACTATGAAAGTGAAAGATAGACTTTGAAGAAGCAGGGTAGAATTTTTTTTAACCCTTTTGAATATTGGTGTTACAGAAGACTCTTGAGAATAGCCAAGAAAACATAGTTTTAACTCTAGACACAAATTACCAGATTCAAATTAACATATTTTGAATATACAGTATATGTGAAGACCTAGCTCCCTTTAAAAATCCCTAGTGTTGCAAAAAGTGGAAGGAATACCCAGAAGATGACAACAAGTAGCAAGGTGTATGAGCTCAATTACAGAAGTAGTTGGAAGACCAGAAGGGCTAGGTTCTGAATAGATTAACTAAAAGATAATCTGCAATAATTAAGAGTCAATACTAACTTGATAATAGATGAATCAGTCGGTTTTATCCATTGCTTTCTACTTCAACCTTTCTAAGCATAATCATTTTCTCCAGCCCATCAACAGCTTGAGTCTCATGATTAAAATGTATTATATTCTGTTCATTGTTCATGCCCCTAAGAAGCAATTAGCTTTTATTCAGTCCAGGAGTAATTATTTTTCTTACAGTCCATAATACTCAGGACCTCCAAATTTGAAGCTGTGTGTCTTCTTTCTCTTGCTCTTTCTCAATGTCAAACTTACATAGCTACACCTTGCCATAAAAAGATCATAGAATTAAGAATTCTAATCCTTTCTATCATTGAAATGTTTATCTTTCATAATCTTGTTAACTTCTCTTCCTTCCTGGGGTGACTTTCATTTTTACTTCTCTGGTAGATAGTCCATCTTTTTTTAGCTCAAGCAAATCAAACCATCTACCAACTTCATGTCCTGTGAATTGTACATTCAATAAGCCTGCTGGTTGACATTGCTTCTGTCATCTCAATAATTAATCTTAACTGGGTTTTTTTTTCATTTCATGTTCATAGTGAATCCTTCTAAGTCTTCTTTACTTTCAGGAATGTGGTAATGTCTTAACATTGCAAACTGTTAGTATTTAGCTTTCTGAATTTCTTATTGTTTATTCACAATATAAGAAATGGGAACAGTGTGTATCATTGTCTCACTCCTTTCCTTGATCTGAAGCATTCTATTTCTTCAGATCCAGATGTTAACACTTGTTACAATTATTTATAGTAGATTCCTCAGTAAAATAATCAGGTGTTCTGTCCTATTCCTTAACCTTAATAAGTTCACATTATGATACAATCTACACTGTTATCAATAACAAGAATAAGCTCTTTCCCTATTAGCAATCTGACCTGTGTTCCTCTTCTGTTCTAAAACCTGACTGTTAATTGACATTTTTCTTTCCATTTATGGATCAGTTCTAAGTACTGCTCAGTGCAGGATCCACTAAAGTGTCTCTGCGAAATTACTATACTGCCCCTGTTGCAGACATCTATGATGAAGTACTCACTGCATTGTATGGCAGGCTGTTTTATTGATTGACAGCTTATAAAGTCAGAAGTTCCTTCTGAGAGTAGTTTTATATAGTTTTGATCCACTGGTTCCTCCCCAATTGGAATCAGAGAAGAAATTCATCCCCTTTTTATGTGGTAAACCTTCAGATATGTGAAGACTGCTATCATATCACCCAGTCAGTTGGCTCATCCATGGGCTAAATCTATTAAGATCCTCTAACTGTTCTTCATAGGGCTTGGATTCCAGATCTGTCACTATCTTTGTACTTCCCAATCAACCACCCCTTTGAACTTCCTGAAATTTGCCCTTTTCAAATGGTGATGCCCCCAAAATCCAAGTGGGTGCTGAAAGACTAACATAACTGATTTCGTATCTATGCTTTTGTTAATACATTTCAAAAGAGTATGGCCTTTTAGAACCTGCATCACACTCATATTTAACTTCTGGCCTTGCTTGTCCTTTTTTGGCATAGTTGTATAGACCAATCTTTTCCTATCTCTGGGCCACAAAGGATGTTTTGGAGAATGAATAAGATTAAATAAGTCTGGAAGCAACAGATGGAATCTTCTGGAAAGAGACAGGTTAATTTTTTTTATTCAGTCAATTTGATTTTGAGAAGTTTTGCTGAATAACTGAAGAATGTGGCAAAGTGCTTAGGAGCAAGTTGATAATTTAATTTTCCCTCTCCTGAAGGTAACCTGGTTGTAGAATTACTTAACTGGGTGAAGTTATCTAGAATGTTGAAAAACCACAGCAGTGGTATATGCATTTATGAGGAACCTACAATTCCCTAGCACTGAGGATTAGGGATTGGCTACAATGGCAGTATAAGATTATACAATGTAAAATAAATTTTGAGTAATAAATTATGTTTACTTTTACCCAAATGTGACCTTACTGTGTAATAAGAAAAATTAGGGTAGACTGAAATACTTCATACTTTTTGGAAATCTAAGCCCCCAGAGAGTAGGGAACTTATGCAACATACGTAAAACCATGCCGTAAGTATCAGTGGGTCAGAATTCCCAATTTCTTTTCCCTGACTTTCAAGACTTCTTTGAGACATTTTCCTCTCTGTCTCCCATCAAACCTATGCTTAAAAAGAAACAATAACAATATTTATACCTGATAATGTACTGACTATATTCTTCTCTGCTTCAGATTAGTCAAAAATATTGCCATTGATTTTCAACACACATCTAAAGGTGGGTTTAAAGACTGTAAAAGAGATCTCTCAGATACCCATCCTTGACATATTTTTTTAATTATGGGATATCTTTTGGACCATTCTTCTTTTATAAGGCAATATTATATAGACATGTATTGTTCAAAAACAATATCTGTCATTAATCTTGTGGGGTAGAAACAATGATTCTGAAAGTAATATTTGTAACCTTAACTTATGCATTTGTACAAATATACATTAAAATTATAGGAACAGGATCATGAAGACCCCAGGGCTTTTCTTGATTTCTTCACTACTTTGATACAATATTCTCTTTCTTAAAACTTTTCCTCCTGCTTTCCCTTGTCTTGATACATCTTTTTCTATTTAATATTTTTTCTAACTTATTTGTTATTCTGTATTTTCAGAAAACCACAATGAAACTAGAAAAGAAAGCAGTCAAGTTGACAAATATGATTCTCTGTAATTAAAAATTTCAATAGGTGTAATGGTTTCTTTGAAAAGGAGAGATTTCTTTTTCAGCCCATAAATATAAGCATGTCAACAAGCAGGTGTCATTTGCCTGCTTGTTCTGGTCTTGTTCACTGTAGTCTGTACAATTGTTGCTAATGCTAATGCTGGATTATAGGAAGTCATATCCAATAATTTTATTATACTATTGGCCTCCAAACTTGTCAACATAATTTTTCTTTGTTTGAATACATGTTTTATGTAATAACAATGAAAATGGGCAAATAAAATAATATATATGAGACATAAAATATTTTTCCTTTCTGTCTATGGATAATTCTATTTCAATTGCCAATATGTTGATACTGCTTTTCTCTGTTCCTTTGATTCTTCCTTTTCTTCCATGTCATCCAAAGTACATTTTGTCCAATAAAAGTGGGTATTCAGGTCCCACACATTTGGACAGCAGCAAGTTGAAAAAAAGAGTTTCACATTAATGAGTTTTATAAAGGAGAGGTAACTATAGCAGATATATTATTCCCATCCATTTTAGGCTATTATATAATCACCTTTCAATCATGAATCAAAAGCTTAACTTGAAGCAAAGGCCCTTCAGCTATTTTTCTAGGACAATGGGAACATTTTGCAACCATATCAGCCCATTGCATTTTCCAGAGTTTGAAAGTGAGTAGAACAAATTGCAGTTTACAAATAGCTTCTTTCAGTAAATGTTACTCTTAATATAAACTAGCTTTTTAAAATCAGCTTGAATTAGCAAATCCATGGATATGGTAAATAAGTGTTGTTAAAAGACAATATCCCTCAATGGCATGACAGACATATTAAATGCCATACGAGCCCTATATAGGTTCTGTTTAGATTATTAAAGACTGGCAGCCCTTGAACAGGCAAAAGAAAAAGTGTTGTCTCCATTATTGATCTATATTCTGTCACAATAAAATATTAGTAGATGGTATTGTCCTTATTTAAAGAGGCTAAGTGGATGAGTTTGTTTTCCATCTCATCAAACACTGGAAAACCTCCATCAGTTTCTTTCTTTCTCCCTAACATAAGGTAAGTGGGGTGGCGTGGGCATAGGATGCTGGATACAGCTGCCTATTAAGTTCCCTGGCTAATATATAGTAAGTACTAAGTACTAACTGTGTATGGTATCAAAATAATAATGTATGATGATGTCACCAATGAAAGAAGCTTGTATCATATCTACATTTCATCACTTCCCCCTTTCCCTCCCTCCCTTGCAAATGCCTACCACCCTAATATATATTGTATGAAGTATGAAGCTTGTATATCTTATTTGACATTATCTATAGATATCTGACCAACCACTTTGGGTTAGATAGATTAGATGGACCATTTAGCTAATAGAGTTTTCATAGTCTTCCAATTCTTGATCAGCCATTACAGTATACCCTTCTAACCATGCTCATTTTGATTTATCCCATCCATTTGATTAGAATATGGCTTATCATAAATAAGAATCTTCACTTCAAAAGATGGTAATGATTACAGCAATACTCCAAGTAGATTTTTATCTTTAAGAAACTATGAAAATCATGTGAAGTTGTTCTCCATGCTTCTCCTTTTTTATATTCCTTCTGAGAAAGGCAGGAAAGGTGCTTCCTTTACATATTATCCCATTAAAATCTAAGAAACTGTCAAGTTATATTTGTATAGTTTCATTCACATGTTCTTCTTTTTCTGCAGTTCTCAGGCTGATCCAGATTAAGGTGCAATTTTCAGTTTTGCACAATTGATAAATGGAAGTTCTTTTGTTTTAATAGTAATATAGGAGTGTCTAATTATGTATCTTTCCATATTGCTTCTCAGAATTCTGTAATCCTACATTTTTGGACAGTCTTCAGGAAAGTTAAGAATATGAAAGACAATATTATATTAACAGTTTCAAACAATTGTCAGACAAAATAAAGAAAGGAAGTATTTTTAAAAATTTTATTCATCTATATTTATTATGGCCACCCAAATCCAATGGAGTCTGGGTAATGTATAACGCTCAAAAAAACAACAACCATAAAAAGAGATAAAACATAAAACCAGACAGATAGCCTACACTAAAATGAGTTAAAAGGACACAAACAAAACATTTATTGGTGGCCCAATTTATTTTGAATGGAATTCTTTGTCATGGGTGTGATTTTTTTAAATAAGATTTTATTGGATTTTCCACAACAAACAAACAGACAGACAAAAAAAAAGCAAACAAATAACATATCTTTTTTTAAGAATAGCAAGATCCTGAATTATCACTTCTCCATACAGAAATAAGGTCAATCACATATTCATCTGTTGTTCATCTCCATATCTCATAACTATAACAATATTATCTCAACATTTTATCCTTTTCCTCATCCTTATTTTTATCTATCTCATTACTCTGAATTACATATCATTTTCAAAATGTCCATATCTATTTAATTATTATATTTATACTTTTGTCTGTCCTATATAATTTCATATTCTCTTGTCTCATTAAACATGTTTTCCCCTGTAATTGTTAAACTGGAGTATCACCCTTCTAT
>JAEANM010013426.1:0-14401 GCA_017656035.1 Myanophis thanlyinensis | reverse complement strand
TGCAAGGGATCTTCCCGCTCCCTGATTTCCAAAAGGGAGCGAGTCACCCTAAACAGAGCAGCCGGGCGGTTTTCTGCGGATGCGAATTTATAACAACTTGGTGCAGCATTTCTGATGCAGGTGGTTGTTAAGCGAGTTTTGCTTGATCTTACAACATTTGCCATGGATGTTAGCAAATTATTGCAGCACATTATGTGCTCATTAAGTGAATCTGGTTCCTCCCACTGACTTTGACAGAAGCCAGCTGGGAAGATTGCAAATGGCAATCATGTGACCCTTGGACAGGGGTGGGCAATTGTGGCTCTTTTATGACTTGTGGACATCCAATCCCAGAATCCCTGGGCAAGGCAATCTAAATAAAATGGAGAAAACATTGTGAGGTGTAAGTATAAGGAACCCTTTTCAAATGTTTCCTCCATTTTATTTAGGTTGCCCTTGCCCAGGGATTCTGGGATTTGAAGTCCACAAGTCATAAAAGAGCCACAATTGCCCACCCCAGCCCTAGGACACTGCAACTGTTACAAATTACATCATACTCAATTTTAGATCATGTGACTGTGGGGATCTTGGGACAGTCAGAAGTAAAAAGAACAGCTATAAGTCAGTATTTTCAGTGCTGTTGAAATTCTGAACAGTCACTGAATAATTGGCTGTAGATTGAAGACTACTTGCATTTAATGATTAGGCAATATACCAGGCATTACCTGAGGCAATATATTTAAGACTTACCTTCCAGTGAGCGTTCCTACTGCAACTACAGACCCTGAAGGATGAAAACCAGAAGACTGTGCTGCATCCTATAATGTTCCAAAAAGATTATATTTGTTCAATTATGTAGCCATTCAAACATTTATATATAAAGCAAATTGTTACAAAACAGTCTATAAGCTCTTATTCTTGTTTTAAATAAATGTTAATAACTCAGTCTCAAATGTTAATAGCTCAGTTTATTTGACATATCACCTGGAAAAGGTAAAGGAATACAACCTAAACCAGAAGGGAAATAAATTATCCCACATATTCCAGAAAGAAGAGCCTCAAAGCCATAAAGCCTGGCCTGACACCTCGGGGTATTTTAAATTGTTAAATTTTATAATTAATTTTTAATTATTTTTAACTGTAATTTTTTAAATCTCAGCTAATTTAATTGTTTTATACTGGTTTTTAAATTGTGTTTATCTATTTTTACTTGCTGTTAACCACCCCGAGTCCTTAGGGAGATGGGGCGGTATATAAATTTAAATAAATAAATGTAAATAAATAAATAAATAAAAATTAATTTTGTGATATGAAGTTTGAAACATAACTTAAATATTCATATTGAACTGTGGCACTGAAAATAAGATTATCCTGATACAGCATATTCTTGGAGAAGGTTATGTAATAAATTTTAATTAGCACCAATAATATGAATAAAGTTCCTAAGACATTCAGTCGTCAATACATAAGGATGAAGAACTTGACTAATAATATGAAATCATTTTTGTTGAATGTGAGACTTCTGAAAGGTATTTATATAACATAATTATGTCTTTTTAAAAAAGGATATTAAGGGCAATATACTGAAATGAAGGCTAAATGATACTAGGATTCCAGAACTGAATAGTTATATCAAGAACTTTATAAAATCAAACAAATCCTTGAGTCCACTTGAGAAAGAAAATTGGAGCTACATAGGATGCTGTTTCCACCCTGTTTCAGGGTGGAAGGCAGGCTGTTAAAGGGGCTGCAAGAGGGAATATAGGCTTCAATTAAATCCTGGCAAGACTGAATGTTTTTGGGTTTTAGGACTTTCTAGATCTGGAACTTTACCATTGTTGGTGTTGCACCAAACAGACTCCCTGAAATCTGGGTGTCCTCCTAGCCAAAACTTCTGTTTAAAGAGTAGGTGGTAATAAGAACTAGGAGTGCCTTTGCACAGTTTCATATTATGCGCCAGTTATGCCCATTCCTGAGTCAAGAGACTCAAACTTACTCATGCCCTAGTCATTTCCTGTCATCCTTATGAGGTAGACCAAAATGACATTCAAGCCAGAATCGTCTATGCTTCACCCTGTAGCTAATGTATCATAAAAATCATTCAATGGATGTAGAAATTATAAGCGATTGCTTGGATCTTCTTTAAAAAAAAAATAAGTTTAATCTATTTTAATTTATTTCGCCCACATTTCTGCCCATTGTTATAACGAGAAGTTTGCCAAATAAAGTCCTGCAATGAAACTATAAAAAAAAGAATGAAGAAATAACTGTAGATTGCATTACATCCAATAAAATAAAATAAAAAACAAAAAACAAAATGAAACAAAATGAAACAAAATTAAATTAAAATTAAAATTTTATCTGGGGCCCCAGTTAGACTTCATAGACTTATAACTAAAAGGTCAAATTCATATAGTTTTGCTCTATATTCACTTTTGGTTGTATCTCATGTTAATGGAGGATATGGGGGGGCATTGCTTTTTATGTTTTTATATTTTATTTTTATCTTTGTAAACCAACTGGAGTCACTGACAGTGAATTGGGCAGCCTTATAAATTTTTATAAACAAACTAATAAATATTACAAATACATTTTATGCAAATAAAGTAACAGTCATTTTTGTGTTTCCAAAACATACTCATGACATTCCCTCTATTTCAAGTGCTTAGGTTGCCATGACAGTACCATCCACACAAAGGAGAGCTATTAGCAGATGCAGGAAAATTTAGCCAAGTAGAAAAAAAAACTGAGCATACATAAATAATCCAGATAGACTATTAATCACCATGGTGGCACTAGTTAGCTGCCTGACTAGACTGGTAAACATAGAAATACTATGTTTTGTTTCTTTTTTTATGTATATAAATTCACGAAGACTAAGTCTTAGCTATGAAAGTCAGCTGGATGACTTTGGTCCAGTCACTCTGCTCAGCCCAGCCCACCTCACAGGGTTGTTGTTGTGAGGAAAATAAGTGGAGGAAAGTGTGTTGGATGTGTTCGCCACCGTGAGTTACTTGTAAAAATAATAAAGGCAGGATACAAATAAATAAATAAATCTACCAAACACCATAGTTACCTAATTATTAGTCAAACACTAAACTATGAATATTGACAGTTTTTTTTTCAAGATTCAAAAACAACAACAACTGAGATTTGTTAAACTGCTATTTTTACAATTAGCTGACTTTCTCAAAAGTAAACACTCAGGAAGTCTATGAAGCTTGGATGAATGCCTGTACAGTATTGCTGTGGATGATATTTCAAATGTTAAAGAGTCTTTTAAGTTGAAGCATACCATTCCTGAAATTAAAAACTTGTCATGTCATGAAATCCTCAGCATGTTACAGGATAGTTGTCCATACAGGGTTGGCCTTATGCTCTGCAAGGACATTTAACAGACTATCCAAAATTATTGGGAAGTCATTGTTATATCTTTCTAACTGTGAACAGTCTCTGAGAGTGCACCACAATGCAAGATTTACCTATCTCCTTGCTAAAGTCTCTAGTAGAGGGAAATGGGAGAGGGGGGATGCTTTTCTCATTCAGACAGTGGATATCTGGAAATCTTTCTGTATTACATGATGAAAAAGGGCTTAATTTCTCACAAGCAGCATGAAAAGAACTGAATGAATGGGAAGCTTTGATATTATGCAAGTGAATCAGGAGAGAGAATGAGAATTTACAGGATATGTGTTATGTATATGAGAAAATTATTCTGGAGGTAAATGCATGAGTTGGTGGATATGTGAATGTTCATGGAGATGACTCAACATTGTATTGGGATGAATGTCATGTGCATGGACATAGTGAAATACATAATAGCAATGATTCTGTTCTTGCCTACTTCAAATGGTGATTCTCCCTTGATTTGTCTATCCAGAGTGGATACAGCTTATAGTTCCAAAAATATGATCAATTCCTCATGTAATAATTTGTTATAAAGGCAAAATTATTTTAATTCCCCCTTTAAAAAATACCTCTATAGTTTTGTTCCAGATTGGACGATGACTGATCGCATCCCAGAGCATAATGTGTTTGTCTTGCCCACATGTAAAAAACTGAGGTTTGGTGGGATGGGCAGCTAGTCCCCAAAGCTCATCAGTATGGCCCTGAAAAAACACAGAAATGTTCCTTTGGTAGATGAACAATAGTTTGCATAGCATCATTAAGCCAAAAATCCTATCAAAACACTACATGAATAAGGTATTTGAAGATGCATACTATATTTAGTTTCGCTTGGTTTTACACATATATGCCAGCTAGTATACAATCCAGGTACAAACTAGTTAGATTATATCTGGGCCAAAGGTTATATCTGAACTCAACATTTAAATATAATACTAATTTAGCCATGCACAATTAGTCTACTTGTTGTATAAAAAGAAATAATCTTGGCTTGTCTGTATGCAGTAATATATAATTTCAAGGTTCATGCTAATTTATGCATAATTACTGATGTGTATAAAGCAAGGTTTAGGCATACTGTGTTTGGTAATCCAGGATTATTGTCTTTAAATGAAGTGCAGATAATTCCACATCTGGTCTTCTTATTGATAATTTTAGAGAAAAACAGCTTTAAAATCTATTCTGTTCCCTGTCTGTGAATTGGGGTTACATGGAATTTCTATACAATTACTACTTATTTAGCAAGTCCTCAATTCATCTGCAAGAATGGTTTGTTCAGGTTTATTATGCAGCATTTTTCTTTTTGAAAACACGGGTCTTAGGAAAATATTGTACTAAAAAGTAATAACTACCTGGGTGATGGGAGAAAAGTCTCCTGACAAAGAACCTTGAAGCACAAAGTTTCGAGTGGTTCCTATCAAAACAACATCACCTTTTCCTTCTGCTATTGTTCTTATGGGACCAAATTGCTCCAGAATCTGTTTTAGAAAAAAAAATTGAAATACTTAAATTGAGTATGTATATAATTATTTTTCAAGTATACAATCCCATTGTGCTTATATAAAGATATGGATGAGATGGTTAAGATGCTTGTTGAGCTGAATCAGTTATTTCTTTTGGGAAGCAGGACAGAAGTAACTTTTGTTAGTGAGAAACAGAAAACAATGAAGTTGAGAGCATTTTTTTGTTTGAAATAAAGCATTTTTATGGGTTCCAGGAGCATTGCTGAGGAATTTTCCTATTCTTTCTAAGAAATAAAATTTACACACAAGAAAAGATGAGAGATTTGTAGCCACTTTTGGTTATAATCTAAAGTACTGTAGTTACGACAAAATTGAGTCATAAGCAAATGTAATAAATGCATATTTTTTTACATTTTATAAGAAAAATGATCTGTTTCTCCAGATTGTATTGTATTCACCCAAGCTTTCAAGATATATACAGAAAGTTGGTGAGTGGTCTATGGAACTATGATAAGCATTCTCCCACAAATGAAGAAGATAATTGGTTAGAACGTATGTATTTTATAGTCTCTTAATTCAATAATTCAAGTACAAAAATGCTTTTAAAATACAGCATATTTTAAAGGACAGTAATATGTAGGGCAAATTTTGGGATAAGCATAAAAAGATATGGCTTCTTGAAAACGGGTGAATTATGTGATTTATCCAAAGTTACCAATATATGTTCTTAGAATACAGATATTGGTAATGCAAATCACACTAATACTTTAGAAGAATTAAGGGAAGGCCTCAAACGGTAAAACAGTGAACATTCTTTAAAACAAAAATATTATCAGGGAAGTTTTAAAGCCTGGAATCATTACCTCAGTTTTGTGAATTTTCTGATAATTCCCATTCCAAGATACCAACTTTCTGTCCTTTCCGCCTCCAGACACAAGGGTGCCATCTCGTAACATACAAAGGGCAAATATACCCCCTTCATGAGCTCCTTGAATTGCAGTGCTTATTCTGTTGGTACCTGGAAAGAAGACAGAAGCTCACTAAAATAATGTTTTATTGGTTTATTCATTTAGCTTTTCCTTTGATGAAGGAAGGACAGTGTGGTGGCCACTATCATTTCTTTCCGGTCAGGAACTCTAAAGAAATGTTAAACTTTTGAGAAGAAAAAAACAATAAGTCAACTATAAAATAGGGTTGGATAGCTAACATCCTAGATCTCCTCTTAGGGCTTTCTTTAAAAAAGAGATTTTTATGACTTTTGTGAAACAAAACAGGGTTGGGGCAAGTCTAATTTCAAATAAGAGGCTTTTCCAAAGAAACGGACAGCAATAGAGAAGGCTCAACTATTTGTGCCTTGCACTTAAGAATCCTTAAAGGAGTGGGCCTTGAGTAACTATCTGCAATAGCAGTAGCACTTACTCCATAATGCTTTACAGTATTCTCTGAGTGGCTTACAAATGCCCCCAACAATCTGGGTGATTTTATCGACCTTGGAAGGATGGAAGGCTAAATTGACCTTGAGCAGGGCAGGACTGAACTCCTGACTGTTGGCAGAGTTAGCATCTGCTGTTATACATTCTAACCACTACACCAGCTCAATCTCATTGGATGGACCATTTGAGTAAATTTACAGCCCATCTATAAACTTCACGGCATCCCTCATCCATGTGACTGCCATTGCAGACAGTATGTGTTTCCTTGTTCCAGACATGTGGGTTTTTGTTCCTTTTTTCTTTTTTTCGTCTCTGCGGAGATGAAAGATTGGAAAGAAACTGATCGCAGGAAAGTAAGCTCTTTGCTCTAATACATACATATTGAAAACAAAATGAAATTGTGCTGGCCACAGACACACTATAGAAACATAGTATTCTTTTGAAATCTCTTTCTTTCCAATTTCTTTGTTGTGCAAATGGGGAGGAGGTGAGAAAGAAAGCAATTTGTATAGGCAAATTCATCTGCCTCATCTGTCCTGCCACTGGTGCAATTGCACTGCTTTTGATGTGTAGAAAGCAAACAGTTTCATCTCAGGAAATTTCTTTCTCTTCAATTTCTCTGCTCTGGGAGTGGGAGTGTCAAGTAAAGGAAAGACTGCCTATAGAAATTGGTCAATTCTGACCACCATGACCCTTCTGCAAAGCAAAGAGATTGGAGAGAAAGAGATTTCAAGAGGTGTTTGTCCTTTTACACATTAAGAACAATGTGATCATGCCAGCAACCCAGGGCTAGAAGTTGTAGATGCACTATGAAAATAGCTGAAAGTACTCTATTGAAATATTTTCCTCTGCTTTGCAGAAAATTGGGGGTGAGGGGAGAAAGGAGGCAGTTTAAAAAAGAAGAAATTTATGTAGGTAATCTATTCTTTCCAGATGCTGATGCTAATTTACTAGTTGTAGTAGTAA
This sequence comes from Myanophis thanlyinensis, assembly GCA_017656035.1. NCBI lineage: Eukaryota > Metazoa > Chordata > Lepidosauria > Squamata > Homalopsidae > Myanophis > Myanophis thanlyinensis. Next base: position 7,155 of record JAEANM010013426.1, on the reverse strand, counting down.
TAATACTATTATACTATAATATAGTATAATATAATCCTAATATAAGCCTATGCAGTATTTCGAAAAATAACATTTTACATAAAAAATAGGATTAAAATGTCTCAAAGATCCTCTCCCCCAAACTCTTACCTTATATTTTGTGTATATGTCTAAAGAGAATGATTTTTCTTCTATGTACAGTAAAAAATAATTTACTATTATGCAAGTTCATTCTTTTCTTACCTTTTCCCCATACTAAGATATTTCCACTTGAATCCCCTGTGATTGTATCGCCATTCTCAGAAAATGTGACACACAAGACAAACTTTGGCTTTTCTTGTTTCTACAGGATAAAATAAAACATCACTGAGCAATATACTTTTATTATATATTTCATATATTCCGTTCAGTTATCAATGTATTAACAATTTAAAAAACACTGCTTTTCTCCCTAATAGAGAAAAAAAAGTAATGTTTCAAAGAACAATGTCTTGTGTTCATGGTTTATAAGTGAGAAAGTTATATTACAATCTTAATGTAGTAGAACAACTGTTTATGTATATGTATAAATGATATGAATAGCCTATATTTTATATATGCTTTCTCTCCCTTGGTTTTGACTTGTTGCTTCTAAAAAGCAATGTAGTATCAAGAGCCACTGTCTACCAGCTAAGATGCTTGAAAGATAATTGATGATATAAATTTAACAAAATGTACGAACAATTGTGATTAAAACAAAACCATTCTTTAGTAGATGATGCCAAATATTAACTCAGGAAAATGGCAAGGAAATAGAGAAAGAAAAAGAGAAACCTCAGTTTAAGATTTATCAAGCAAAAGAGAAAATAAATATTAAAGGATATAGCACAACAATGTGCATAATGGGATTCTATTAAGCACAAAAAGATTACTAAAGTAAGAAAGTGATCAATAGTAGGAAACGCAATATCTTGATAGTGCAATCATCAAATAGTCATGGTTTCAATAATAGTAATTTTTGATTCATTCTTTTAAATTATTCTTAGCTACATAAGTAACTGAAATAAAACAGATTTCACTTAATCATAATTAAGTGGATAGATAACACTTAATACTTTAAAATAATTAAATTACTAATTTCATGGTTTCTAATGAGAAATATCATTTTGCTGGGATTTAAAATAAAATAAAATCATACAGTAAGATGAAGCTTGTGAGGGAATAGTTCAGGATACAAAAGAAATAAAGAAATGAATTCATCTGTTTACGACTTCATGTTTCTAAAGAAACAGCATGACAGCAGAGCAAAACCAGGAGACAGAATATTAACATTCCCCTAATGATCCTCTGGCTGCAAGAGAAGAAAATATACAAGAACATAAACATTTGTACCTCAAATAATCCCTGCTTTTTAATAAGAGAATTCCCTTCAATCGTCCAAAAATAAAGATGAGATTTTCCACATGTAACTATTATGTTAGTGTCTGTAGGGTGAAAATCAGCGGCAAATACTGCTTCATTAGAGCACTAGAAGAAGAACAAATATTTTAAATTTGCAAACAAAAGCAATAATTTCAATATTGGTTCATACCATATTAGTGCACTGTGACTTTGTATTTAAATTAAAACAAATAGATGATCACAAAATACTTCATGTAAAGGTTTGGAAAATGTGTCATGTCTTAAAAGAACATGACTTTTACTTATGCAGTCTATTTACATGTACAAATGAATAAGGATTGTTTAAAGCTTTATAATGATTTTTCATACATGAATTTCAAGTTACTGAATTGTTGCAATGTGGATTTTACAAAAAAGATAAATCTGCACCTTATATAGTGCCTACAGACCCAGAAGGTCCTGGCACAGTTTAGAAATGAGAGCTATGAATAATGCTGTTTTCTTCATTTCCACTTCATCCATACAAAACAAGTTTCTTATGATGTCTTCCAGTAATAAGTAAACCTTATTACTGATATACAGAACAGGCAGGATATTTTCTCCCATAGCATTCATTTATAATGGAGGATACATTTCAACAGGAAAACAACTTAACAGTAAGACTAGTGGCTACATCAATGCCAACAAGATGTTTAAATGACAGAGAAGTATTATGGATATTTTTTGACCACAAAAAAAAAATCCTTCTGGTCTCAAATATAACAGACAAATGCAAAATACCTTGACTTCTGCAACTTTTTCTTCCCTCTGCCAGTCCCATACTGAAAGCACATGGTCATTGGAGTCATCCACTGAGCACAAGTTACTGCCTCCATTCTGAAATAAAACATGAAGTTCTCCATCATCCCTCAGCTGCTTGCTATTTCAAAACCAAGTGATTGATGCCACTCATCTTCCAGTTACAGTTTTGTACTTAGGATACTATGAATACTTGGTCTGAAAAAATGGTGTATCTTGAGAACATTGAGATCAAATAGCTTAAACAACTATGTATTTTAATATGTGAATTCTAAAACGAATGAAATAATCTGACTCTCTTTCTGCATTCAGTTAATTCCACAGACTTCCAGTTGAGCAGGGTTCTATTGGGAAAAACGCAATGAAATAAGGGACAGAGAGGTCTACTTTCTTCATTTAAATGTTCCTCATATCCAAAAATAAAAGTACAGAAATGTGGAAAATATATAGATAGCTATTTAGTGACATAAACAATGTTTATACCTATAAATATATTTGAAAACTACGTTCTTATACTTAAAACTTCCTTAATTAAATAAAGATTTCAATCAAACAAAACCAAGTCATATTGTTCAGATAGAATCCTTAGAAACAAATAGTATTATATACCATCCATTATAAAATCTATATAACCAACATTTAAGTCAAGTTACTCAAAAATGCATTTTGTTACCAAGGAAGAATTTCCAGCAGTCTTAAAAGGAAAAAATAGTCCAGTTACTTTTTGAAAAAGCACTTTTGAGACAACTATGACATCCACCAGTCTTAATTTTAAAAAACTTATAATTGGCCTTAAAAAGTTTACAAAGCACATTAAATATATGTTAAATGTTACTCACTGATTTAGAAAATGCAATGCATGTAACGGCTCGATCAAAGAATCCCATGCCAATTACATGTAGTGTATTCAAAGTAACAGAATCCCAAATGCGAACATGAGGCAGTAATTGCTGTGAAAATGAGCAAACAAAAATAGATGCTTTAAGGGCAGAGTGCAGAACATAAACAATTCTCAACATCCTGGATGGAATGCACAACATTTTCAGTTTGCAGAAACACAGGTAAGAAAATAAGGTCCTATGGTCAAATTATTACAGCAATTTGTTACTTGACTATTTTAACAGCCATTATTCTGTTTGAAATCATCAGCTCAGCTCAAGGCAGTGGTGGACTGCTGCCTGGTCACACCAGTTCTATCGAATTGGTAGTTCTGACAATCAGTTGGCCCCGCCCACCTGTCCCTGTCCTTTCCTCTTCTTTTTTTTCTTTCTTGCTCACCTGAATCGCATGGCACAGCTGTTTTCTGCGCCTTTGCAGTTCCTACTCACAGGGGCTGCCTTAGGTAAGTGGAATTGCTGTAGTTTGGAAGCCACGTAGCAGCATGGAAAGTGTGTATGAGCGCAAAGCACACACTCACCAAACTGGTTGTTAAACCAGTTGCAGCCCACCACTTGCTCAAGGCAAATGACAGGTATTTTGAACAGTCCATTCTATGCTAATGTTTGAAGGTAAAATAATTAATTATTGACATATTGCTGCTAAACATTTTAGGATACCTGCCCATATAGCACTGCACTGATCTGGCATTGGCATATAAGCTGTCATGGCAAAATATCTACCGTATGATTTATCCTGCACAGTTTGGAAGCAGTCTATTTTCCCTTTGGTAGAAACTCTTCCTTCATTCTTCCTCCTATTCTCTCCACATCAAGGTCCCAGTAAATTTATAGACAACTTTATTCATGAACTCAGATTCAATATTTTAGTCAATGTCACAATCCCTGTTTAAAAAAATTCATGGCTTAATTCTACCTGCTTATATAAACCATGTTTTGAACTGTTCTCTTAAGCCATCTCTTGGCCAGTTGTTGTTAGTATATGGGGTTGTCACAGTAACCAGGAGATCACAATGCTATTGCAGAGTAGTGGCTTGCCTTGCCAAGGTACCAGCCCTGTTATAGGAAATGCTAGTGCGCTTCCCAAGGTGTGCCACACAAGGGTGAGCTGGACTTGCACCAAAGAGAACAATGAGCGGCTCTTCCTGAAGCATCACTCAAGGCCCTCTCCTTTCCTTGAGCTGTCTTGCAAACGAGCGCCACAACTGGGAAGCTTCAACATGATCAGGAATCTGACTGCCTACACAGAGCATTAGCTCATCTCCCCACCAAAGTGTTACCTATCTGTTCATTTGTATAGAACATGCTTTCAAACTGTTATGTGGACAGAAGCTGAGACAAATGACAGGAGCTCACCCTGACATGCAGTGCTAGGGCTTGAACCGTTGGAGTTGAGACTATCTTCAGTGTCATTAAGCCATGGAGCCACTGCACTCTCACTCTCCTGACCACTGAGTTCAAACAAATCTATACCATGACTTACCTTGCAATGAAAGTACCCAGTTACATTCCATACCAATGTCACTACTTTTAATAGAAATGTATAAGCCAGAAGAATGACATCTGGATGTTTTTCACTTTTCCTTCGCAACAGCAACTCAATTTTTTGCAAAACAGTCAAACACATATACATGTAGTAAAAAAATGGAGGCGGTGTTTACAATTTTATTTTCCCTGGTTTTGTGTAGAACAGTAATGGGATTATTGGGTTATTCCTACTACCCTATTTGCAACTCTTTAATCAAGGACATTCTTTTTTCCGAATTGCAAACTGGTGCTACACTCCCATATGCATTTAAGCAATGCAAAATCCTAATGGGAATAAAGCAAATGGATAATCAAATAAACCAACCCAAAGTTCTCATGCAAGTCACAAATGACCAGGCCCAAATTCCTCCTACTTTGAATACTTCATGCAAAGACTTAGCTCTTTGGAGAAGACTTTAATGTTAGGGAAGATGGAAGAGAACAGGATGACCAAATAGCAAGATGGACAGAATCAATTACAATTGCATCCTGAAGGGCGACGTTAGGGACAATTGTCATGAGAAAAAGTTCTATGTGGTTGCTAACAGTTGACTATAACTTGTTAGCACATATCAATCCAAAAATCCTAAAAATCTAACATTTGAAAAAAGTATACACATGAAGAATTATCAATATCCTAAAATTCTGGTGCTTGAATTATTGGGAAGAGAGAAGGGTCCCTGGTATTTTTGGAGGGCACTGGGGGCGGGATGTGAGTTGTCTAAAATTAATAGGAGTCTGCTTGAGTTCATGACTATATTAAGTTTATGTTGTGTCCCTTTCCATAATATGAAAATACTAAAGTTGTATATAAAAGCTTTCTCTATTTTCTTGTTACAGTAAAACTAATTATATACACTTTTCTTGTGCGGTGAGGCACCAAGTCAGTGATGACTCTTGGCAACTGCCTAGACAAGTCCATTCAATTTTCTTGGCAAACCTTCAGAAGTGGCTTGCCATTCTTATCTATAAATTCTATAAAATCTTCAAAATGATAAAATATATATATATTTAAACTGAATAACGTGAAGTGATAATATAGCTTTATAATGCCTTGGGGTAAGGCCACACATGGAATACTGCAAACCAGTTTTGGTTGCCACAATGTAAAAAAGATGTTGAGAGTCTAAAAAGAGTGCAGAGAAGAGCAACAAAGATGATTAGGGGACTGGAGGCTAAAACATGAACAGTTTCGGGAATTGGGTATGTCTACTTTAATGAAAAGGACTAGAGATGACATGATAGCAGTGCTCCATTATCTCAGGGGCTACTCCAAAGTACCTGAGGGCAGGACAAGAAGCAACAGGTGGAAACTAATCAAGTAAAGAAGCAACCTAGAACTAAGGATAAATTTCCTGACAGTTAGAACAATTAATCAGTGGAACAACTTACCTCCAGAAGTTGTAAATACTCCAACACTGGAAGTTTTTAAGAAGAGATCTGATATTTGTCCAATCTGAAATGGTGTAGTTTCCTGACTAAGCAAAGGATTGGACTAGAAGACCTCCAAGGTCCTTCCCATTCTGTTATTCTATTCTAATTAACTGCAGATCCAATCTGCATTTGGAGTACCCTTGCATGATTCTAATTTGACATACAAACATATTTTCATATAATAAATTTAATAAATTTAAATAAAATTTGAATTTGAAAAATTTAATATACATGCAATGCACTTACAGGACCACTAGAGAGCAATCTTTGTAAATTTAAGCCTCAACTACAACTTGCACTGGAGAGAAAAAAATATTTACACACTGATAACTGAGTGCAGTGGGCTAATTCACCAGATTACATTTAGTTCATTTATTTGACCGACAACCTGCCTTTCATTTAGGAGATGTTATATACAGAGAACATCTTTCTCTTATTTTATCCCACAACACAAACCTGTGAAGTTAGCTGGACTAACAGACATTGTCCATTATGTTAAAAATTATGCACATCAGAAAGGAGACCTAGCATAGGTTGTTAATTTATGTTTTTTAAATTAATGACAAACTATATTAGAAGATCAAATTTATATTAATGCATCTTTTTAAACATTTTCAAGGAAACTATTTTAATACAGTATGTTTAAATAAATGAAAAATGAAAAGTATATACATTGTATCCAACTTAAGAATTAATCCCATGTTATGTAACTAAAATGCCCCACCATATAGCTATGAAAAGCCCATAAATAGAATATAAGTATAATGGCAGCAGGATGGCATGCCTGCTGAACTGTGCACATGCTCCAGCCAGCCACCCAGACAGCCCAATTCTGAATAGTAATAGTAATGGGCCATGGCCTGGAAGTTGGAGACCCCTGATATAGACAACACTTCACCATAATAAAAAAGGATCAATTAGAACAGGGGTCACCAACCTTTTGGACCTCAGGGACCACTAAAGTCATAATTTTTAATCCTGGGGACCACTAATATGAATCCAGCACCCCTCTCACTGAAGCGCTGCTTCTGAAGCGCCTGGACTCCCTGTGATAGGATGGGGGGTCCTTCAGGTACTTAGCTTGACAGCCTGTTTCTGCAACCTTTCTCCCTCCCCCACTTCTCTCTCTCACTCTCTCTCT
>JAEANM010013425.1:0-14401 GCA_017656035.1 Myanophis thanlyinensis | reverse complement strand
TTTCTATACCGCCCCATCTCCCAAGGGACTCGGGGCGGTGTACAGCCAAGTAAAAACATATATACAATATATCCATAGATTTGCCTAGGATTTCAGGAGAGATGCAGTGGAATGCGAAGTAGTCCACTAGATACAGAGATGTTCTCTAAATTGAACTGCGTTCTTCATTTTTGGGCCAAACCTCATGGGAGTCTAACCCTCACCCCTCAGGGGTCCCCAGTCCCCAAGCCATGGCCCACTACTGGGTTGTGGCCTATTTGGAATTGGAAAGTGTGAGTGGCTGGCTGGAGTACGAGCAAATCCACTTGTGCAAGTGGCGGTGGTGATTTTATTTATTTATTTATTTGATTTGATTTATATACCGCCCCCTCTCCCGGGGGACTCGGGGCGGTGTACAGCCATTAAAAACACACAGAATAATAATAAAAAGTCAATTAAAATAATTAAATTATGGTCCTATTGATTAAAATACAATTAAAAATTTTAAAAACTTCAGTTAACAAAAAACCCCATTACTTTAAAATCAATTAAATATAAATTTAAGATTCAATTTAAAATTAATTTCCACCCTCAAGTATCAGGCCAGGCCGGCTTGTTGAAATAAGTGGGTTTTCAGGGCACATCAGAAAGCCTGGAGATCCGTAATAGTACGGATCTCCGGGGGGAGTTCATTCCACAGGGGGCCGTCACAGAGAAGGCCCGAACCCTCGGGGTTGTCAGACGACATCATCCCGATGGTGGAATCCCGAGGAGGCCAACCCTGTGGGAACATACTGGTCGGCTGGAGGTTGATGATGGCAACAGGCGGTCCCGTAAGTACCCGGGTCCCAATCCATGGAGCGCTTTAAAGGTGAGCACCAACACCTTGAATTGCACCCAGAAGGCCACAGGAAACCAGTGCAGCTCACTCAGGAAGGATGTAATGTGGGAGCTCCTAGGGGCTCCCATAATTACCCGCGCGGCCACATTCTGAACCAACTGCAGCCTCCGGATGCTCTTCAAGGGGAGCCCCATATAGAGAGCATGGGCGTAATCCAGACGGGAGGTCACAAGGGCAGAAGTGACCGTGCAAAGAGCACCCCGATCCAGAAAGGGCTGCAACTGGGCAATCCTACGGACCTGATAAAAGGCCCCCCTGGAGATGGCTGCGATATGATCCTCCAGCGACAGCAGAACATCCAGGAGGACACCCAGATTGTGAGCCCTTTCCATGGGGGACAGAGTCTCCCCCCCACACACACAGCCAGCGATAACTCAAGCTGGCTGTATCTGGGCGCAGGAAACCACAGCCACTCGGTCTTGGCCGGGTTGAGCTGAAGCCTGTTATGACCCATCCAACTCCGCATGGCCTCCAGACAACGACTCATCACTTCGACAGCTTCGTTGGGGTGGCCCGGAGTGGAAATATACAGCTGTGTATCATCTGCATATTGTTGGAAACTCACCCCAAAGCCACGGATGATCTCCCCCAGCGGCTTCATGTAGATGTTAAACAGCAGGGGCGAGAGCATCGACCTGAGGCACCCCACATATTAGGGGCTTCAGGGTCGATCTCTGCCCCCCTTCCAACACAAATTGCGAGTGGTCGGAGAGGAAGGAGGAGAACCACCAAATAATGATGCCTCCAACTCCTAACCCCTCCAGCCGCCGCAATAGGATACTGTGGTCGACGGTATCGAAAGCCGCTGAGAGATCTAACAGGACCAGGACAGAGGAATAGCCCCTGTCCCGCACCCTCCAGAGATCATCAACCAATGCGACCAAAGCCGTCTCAGTTCTGAACCCAGGCCTGAAGCCCAATTGGAGAGGATCCAGATATATAGCATCATCCAGATGCCAGGGAAGCTGTCATGCCACAACGGTCTCAACAACCTTTGCCAAAAAGGGAAGGTTGGAGACTGGCCAATAGCTAGACAGCAAGGCTGGGTCCAGGGATGGCTTCTTGAGGAGGGGCCTCACCACCGCCCCTTTCAGGGTGGCCAGCAGAGACCCCTCTCTCAAAGAAGCATTAATGATCCCCCGGAACCAGCTCTGCGTCACCTCCTGGGTAGCTAATACTAACCAGGAGGGGCAAGGATCTAAAAGGCATGTGGTGGCATTAAGGCTACCCAGCAATCTGTCCACTTCGTCTGGGGTCACAGGATCAAACTCAGCCCAGATGATATCATCCAAGACCGGTCCCCCCTCCTCGTCAAGATCAGCCCAGTCAGAGTCCAGCCCACCCCGAATCTGAGCAATTTTATCCTGCAGAAAACAAGAAAAATCCTCGGCCCGTCCCTGCAAGGGATCTTCCCGCTCCCCAACCTTAAGAAGGGAGCGGGTCACCCTAAAAAGGGCGGCTGGGTGGTTTTCTGCAGATGCAATAAGGGCGGAGAAGTAGGAACGCTTCACCGTCCTTATCACCACTAAATACGTCCTAATATAGGCTCGCAAAAGTGTTCGGTCAGAATCAGCACAGCTAGACCTCCAACCACTCTCTAGGTGTCTTTTTCCAGTGTTTCATCTCCCTTAGCTCCCCTGAAAACTAGGGAGCCAATTGGGATCGACGCCAGGCCAGAGGCCGCAAGGGCACAACCCGATCAAGGGCCCCAGCAGCTGCCCTATCCCAGGTGGCTACTAGGTCCCCAACAGGGTCATGTGCGTGTGCCTCGGGAAATGGGCCAAGCTCCGTCAGAAACCTCTCCGGGTCCATCAGGCGCCTGGGGCGGAACCATTTTAACGGGTCCACCTCCCTGTGATGGGGGGGTGCAGAACGGAAGTCTAGCCTAAGGAGCGAGTGATCTGACCATGACAGGGGTTCAGTCAAAACATCCCCTAAACCCAGACCACTCTGCCACTGCTCCGAGATAAAAATCAAATCCAAGATGTGTCCCCCCATGTGAGTGGGGGCCCGAATTACTTGGGTCAGGCTCATGGCTGTCATGGAAGCCATGAACTCCTGAACAACCCCTGAGGTCAGGCTGGCAGATGGCAGATTAAAGTCCCCCATAACCATAAGTCTGGGGTTCTCCACTGCCAAGACTATAACCTCGAGGAGCTCAGGCAGGGCCGATGTCACATGGCAGGGAGCCAGGTATGTGAGCAGTAGGCCCATCTGAACCCTAGAACCCCACTTCACACAAAGGGATTCACATCCGGATATCTGCGAGACAGTGACTTCCCTAGGACATAGAGCTTCCTTAATAACAACCGCAACCCCACCACCCCTCCCCTGGGCCCTTGGCTGATGAAAAACTCGAAACCCAGGTGGGCATAATTCAACCAGAGGGACACCCCCCCTCCGGGCCCACCCAGGTCTCGGTAATAAAAGAATTATCCCATCACTCACACAAGTTGAACTGTGCACGTGCCCACCAGCTCACCACTCATGTGCCAGCCTGCCACTCATGCAACCCAGTTCCCCTCTCCCCCATGCCACGTCACCAAGCCACAAAGATTCAGGATCACTGCCTTAGATGACTTTTTCACTTGAAATGGGGTTTCCCTCATAAAATTTGGCTAGGATTTCTAGGGAGATGAAATGGAAAGCAAACATGTCTGCTAGGCATAAAAAACCTCTAAATGAACCATGATGTTCGGTTTTGGGGCAGGCCTCATGGGGGCGTAACCCTAACCATAGAGTACTTTTTCATTTCAAATGGGGTTTTCACATGCAATTTACCTAGGATTTCTACAGAGAGTTGAATAGAATGGAAACAGGCCTATTAGGCATAATCTCTAAGTGAACCATGATGTTTTTGGGGAGGCAGATCTCTTGGGGCGGGGGGTGGTTAGCACTAACCCTAGATAACATTTCCATTTCCAATGCGGTTTTCCTATGCAATTCATCTTCAATTTCTAGAGGGACAGACTAAGCACTATTCATGAATAATCTCTCTAAATTGAATCACAATGTTCTTTTTTGGGAAAGCAGTTTGGCTTTAATGCAAATTCAAACCCTGATAGCACCAACATTTCATACAGAAACCAATTAATATTTTATTTGGAAACATTGAAAAGAAGATCTTTAAGGATAGATAATCCTTTAACAATATGGGAAAGATGTGAAAGTGAAGCATGACTGCCCTTTTTATTCAGAATTTATCAGCCTTTAGAAGTCAAACTTATGCCTAGGACTTCTGCAGAGGCACAGGATCTCCTTGGTTGGTTATAAGTAGAAAAGAGAAACTCTGTGGAAAGCACTGCTTACCACAGATATTCATTGTTCTTGAAATGAGAAATAGATTGGGAAATGTGGGTTGAGAATTTGTAACTTAGGAAGTCCATCATGCAACTTTGACTTGAATTTTTGTGCAAAAAAGAATCAAAGCTATCACTAGAGCAGGGGTGTCATTGAGGGCCGCATCAGAGTTGTGTTTGACCTCAGGGGGCTCAGGTGGGCATGGCCAGGGTGGACGTGGCCAGATCAACATCACTTGTGTCAGGGGGGTGCCTGTGGTGACCCAGCCATGGCCTCCTGCAACCCTCTGCCAGCGAAAATGGAGCTTGGGAGGGTTGTTCATTGTTTCCAGGGTGGACCCATGAGCCAGATCGAAGCATTCTGTGGGGTGGATTCAGCCCACAGGCCTTGAGTTTGACACCCCTGCTGTAGAGGAAGACTAAGCATTCAGAATGCCCAGTTGATTTTTGAAGTGAGCAACATATATTTGAAGTAAGAACAAATTAATACATCTTCCACAAAGGAATAAGTACCTATGTGTTTCGTTCTTGTCTCTGAGAGTAACTCCAGCAATATTGAATGTTGTTCTTTTTTTAACTATATAGAAGAGACAGATGTGGACTCATGAATACATATTTCAGTCAACTGAGGTTTTGCTGCAGTGCATTAATATTGCAATTAATAACAACCTAATCGATACCTTGGCAGCTGCTAGTTTGGAAATGGTGGAGTGCTTTGGACAATTTGATCCAGTTTCAGCAAGTCAGTTTTTAGCTCTTTATCAGGTAAGACAAGAACTGTAAATCAAAATAATAACCACAATGTCTGCTACCAATTAAGCTACAATGGTAATTGTAGTTGTGTGCTAAACACAAAAAAAGGTTTTGTTTCAACCTCAATGAAACCATTTGCCTCAGAATGTTCCATCAGAATGCTCTGAAAATACTGTATTCTAGTGGAAAAGAATTACACCATTGGGAACAATGGGAAATTGAAATAAGTTCCTTGCTTTTTCATTTTTTATCCTCTGATAACAAAACTAAGTTGGATGGCTGTAGATGAGATCATCTCCTTGGGATAGTGTTAAAAATGGTTTGCAGGATTAAAGGGTTAGGTTTTATAAAAAAACATAAATGTATAATATATCGCTATCCTTTTCTGTAGTAAAGAATTTAAGAACATCTGCATAGTGTGTCTGACTTTTTCCCACTGACCCCACTTGTCTCTTCTTTGTTAGCTCCAACCAATGACAGCATGAAAGAAACATATACTTCCTGGGTTTTTAGCTAATGCACAATTCAGCTCTTGATAATTTAGATTTGGATTGAAATACTTTTATTCCAAACTTGATAGAAGATGCTAAAATGCTCATTCTGGAATCAGAATATTTTTCACAACTCATTAAACAATAATCAGTTAAATTTATATTAAAATATAAAGGAGCTGCGAGTGCAGATCATTATGTTATGGATTGAAATTATCATTCTTGCTTGCTTCAACTATAATTATGTTATATTTTTATTATTTTGAATATGATGTAAATGTAATTGAGATCTCTTGATCAATGCAAATCGTCTTTCTTGGTTAGCATCTAGAGATCTATAGATTTAAGGTACATTGGAAGGAAAATTTATATTCATCTCCAGAAGAGTTAAGTTGCTTTCACTGCAAAGCAAAACAATTTAAAATGCTGTTCTGAGAAAATGACCAATGTTTTTCATCTGAAAGTCTCTTGAAACAGAATGAAGGAAGATCTTTAATAATCAGTGTTTACATAAAAGTTACCTTTTTTTAAGGTAAGAAAATGGCTAAGAATTATCCAGAGGCTGTTCCCTAGAACAGTGGTCACCATCCAGTGTTCCATGGACCACTGGTAGTCCACGAGAAAATGTTGGTGGTCCGGAGAAAGATTATTTCCATTGTTTATATTGCACTAAATCAGGGATCGGTCATTAAACAGATCATATTAGTTGTCCATGAGATTTAAAATTATGAATTTAGTGATCCCTGGGATCCAAAAGGTTGGGGACCCCTGCCCTAGAAGAAAGTAAATGGTTAGAAATGTTTTTTATATTTACTTCTCAGTCAGGTTGAAAACATTTTTACAATATTTTAATGTGTCCATAAATAGCTTGCTTGGGTTTTGAATAGAAATCTGCTTTTAAAAACATTTGCTTACCCGATATTAAATCTCATATTACAATCTTCCAGAGTTGTACAGCATCCTTGATTATGAGAGAAATCCTGTTAGCAGCTACCTTGAGCAGCAGCAGTTCACAGATGGCAGCCATGTTGCATCTACAGCACCACTTGCAACAAAGGGGAGAAACAAGTGGCCTTCTCAAAACTGTAGAACACAGGTTGGCTGCTATATCAAAGGTAACTCAGTCGGTTAAATGAAATTGTGATTGCCGCTCAGTTACAGAGAGACGCTTCGTTGAAACACCTGTCAGAATGCATAGATGATGCCTCATTCTCTTGTCTTACGAATTATTCTGAAAGGGTTCCTTCTAAAAAGTGCAGTAATATTACAGTTATTTATGTAAGTAGTTGCTTAATTCTATTTCTGTGCAGATGTTTTACTGCATAATGGAACAAGTGATAAATGAACCAATATAATCATTTCATTTTCCAATATGGAAAGGTTCATCCATTTATACATATTCTTAGCACATCAAATAGTTTTGTCATAATTTTATAATGAAATATCATTATAGATTAATCATTAACATATAAATACTTTTGTATAAGTTTAAGCTATTATGATTACAGGTAATCCTTGACGTACAACTCCAAAATATCTGTTAAGTGAGACATTTGTTAAATGACTTTCTCCCCATTTTACGACCTTTCTTGCCACAGTTTTTAAGTTGCTGTAGTTAAAGTAACACAGTTATTAAGTGCATCTGACTTCCCTATTGATTTTGCTTGTCCAAAAGTTGCAAAAGGTGATCACATGACCTTAGAACACTGCAGCGGTCCTAAATATGAGCCATTTGCCACGTCTCTGAATTTTGATCACTTGATCATGGGGCTCCAAAAGTCGTAAGTCACTTTTGTTGAGTACTGTTATAACTTTGGCCACTAAATGAACTGTTGTAAGTCAAGGGGCTAACCGTACATGTTAATCACTGACATGTAAATATTTACAAATCAAAATACTAGTATCCAATCAAAATCTCTTTGAGAATCCTGTTATAACGTTTATGAATGGTATTCTTAAGTTTTTTGAAAAATAATTATGTTTTTTTGTAGGCATGTGGAAGCCTCTCTATTTCTTCACATCATTTTAATATCATGAATGAACTGCCAGCAAATTTTCATATAGTTATTCTCCAGCATTCAGGAGACAGGTTTGAATATAACAATGCTCATGACTGATTGACGCATGTATAACGTTTAAACATGATTATCACTGAACATCATTACTTTTTCAACACAGTTTCTGGAAATTCATGTATTTACAGTTAGAACAATTAAGCAGTGGAACAGCTTGCCTCCAGAAGTTATGGGTGCTCCAACACTGGAAGTTTTTAAGAATGGATTGGACAGCTATTTGTCTGAAATGGTATAGGGTTTCCTGCCTGAGCAGGAGGTTGGACTAGAAGACCTCCAAGGTTCCTTCCAACTCTGTTATTCTAATTCTACATTCTGCTGATGTGAAAAGTTATGTTAGAAAGCTTAGAAACCCTTCCCATAATGTGCCATAACATGCCCTAGCTTTGACTCTTGCCATACTCCCATTTCAGCAGATACAGCTGTAATATATTGGATCGACTTGTGAAACTCATTCAGGAATACATAGTGTGATGATTAACCACCGAACTCTGCACGGCTTGAACTTGAACGTTCCCGTTTTGCAATTACCAATACTATGAAAATAAACTCCTCCCCATATGAAGGAAACAATTTTTCCTCCCCACATGAAGGAAACAAGTTTTTGCTTTATTTATGGAATCAGTGTAATATAATTACACTGGAGATGGGAGCGTATAAGTTGCTGGAAATGTATAAGTTGGATAAATAAAAATAAACAATTTAAGGGTAAGTAGGGCCTTGGAGATCATCCAACGCCTCACCCGATGTTATGCTAACATTATAACTCTGCTAAATGAGCAGTATTGGCTTTCAGTAAGTTTGAGACTGATACTGAGAATGCTGGATGTGACCTATAGAGCCCTTCAGGTCACAGGTCTCATACTGTTTCTCCCTGGCCAGTAATATCAGAGAGAATGGACATTATTCAGTTAATCACCTTAAAACAATGTTATCTGATGGGGCATAGACCATAGTAGCCATAATTCTGCCATTTTAAAGATCTCCTCAGGTATTTAGTTAGGAGAATTTCCCTTCACTTTATTGCCTGTAATTAATTAATTAAATCTATGTATAACTCAGCTCCCACTGACAAGATTTTATTAAGCTGTTGGTTGTTTTAATTCCTGGTTATTGCCTTCTTTGTCTATATAACATGTTGGGGTTGTTTTTAATGATATATTTCCCAGAATTGTTCTTGAGTTTAATGGCATTTAAATGTGGGAAATAAATACATTCTGAATAGAAGATTATAAGTAATGATTAGTAGTCTTTGTCAGCAGCGGGCCAGGATAGTAACTATTCACAAATACAATGATAATAAATGGTAATAAAAAATTAATTTTCTGATCAATGTGTACATTTACCACAACAAAAGCCTTCAGTATGAAACTGATCAAGGTCTGGTCAATTTTGGTCAGCAGCTGTAAGATGGCCAGAGAGTTTTTAATCAACTAATTGGAGTTACAGAGGTGAGCTTGTTAAATTGAAGGTTGCATTTTTTTAGGGACCTACTGCACGCTGCAAAGAAAAGCAGCTCAGGAAGAGATAACTTGGTTTAAGTCATCTCTCCCCGACTGTGTGGGGACAACAATTGAAGAAAAAAGCAGGTCAGGCACAAGAGACTGTATGAGAGAACCTTTATCTCAATGAAATGCCAGCAATCAGCAATCTTTGTGGGGCGTTTCTTTCCCTCTCAGTTAGAGGTGGGATTCAACCAGTTCATACCTATTCGCTAGAACCAGTTGTTAATTTCTAAGCAGTTTGGAAAACTGCTGGTTCAGTTGGTCATTAGGGCAGAGAACCAGTTGTTAAATTATTTTAATCCCATGCTCTCAGTCATGTGGGAAGCAGTCATGTTCACCACAACCATCCATTTCATCACAACCAGTTGCAACCACCAAACAAGAACTACTCGCATTCAGGAAAATTAAGTTAAGTTGTTTTGGTTTCTTTTGATAGGTCTTTATTGTATGGTGCTGTGCTTGAGAAAGTAAAACCAACCAACCCTAAAGAGCAAAAGGAACAAAAGGAAAAAGGTGGATACCAGAAGGAAAAAGGTGGGAAGGAAAAGGGTGGACCACAGAAAGGAAAATCTGCTCAGCCAACTTGTAAGTATTTCTAAGTAATGCCAACACAATTGCATTTTTCTACCGCACAGCTGCACTGAGTAGTCACATATGAGCATTTGGGTGATGTAAGTACAGATTCTTAGTAACCAAAATATGTCCTTGAATTTAACCTATTCCTTTCCTGTTTTACTGATTGACAATAATCTTAGCATGATTTTTTTTCCCAGTAATGTTGTCACGTTGGTACACATCCCATCAGATTTGTTTATATAACCAACTAATAAAGTTAACTCAAACTTTGAAAAGTAATTTTTGCCTGGGCAAATTATTTTCTCCTCTCTTCTCTCTTGTCTTCCCTGTTAATTTCATAACCAGGGAAATAATTTTCATGGTAGCCCAAAGTATCTTTTGATTTATTCCTTTCCCACTTCATTTTAATCATAGAACTGATAGCTTAAAATCTGAGTTTAATGGATTAATTTGGAGAAGGCATCCATCAAAGGTGTGTTGAATAGATCCAACCTGCATTTTGTGCAAAATTGAGAATGGAAGAAGTTTCAGAATGAGGAGGCCTGCAGAGTGGTCTTAGGCAGGGGTAACTTCATAGTTGTTAAGAGATAAGAGATGTTGGAAGGACAAGGAACTTTATTAAACTGAGGTTGTATTGAATTTTAAATAATTTCAGTTCCTAGTATCCCTGTTATTTTACGTTTAGAAGAACTTAGAGGATGATTCTTCAGTGTTCATATAGCCTTCATAGAAGGCTATCTAGAAATATATTTCTAGATGTTGTATTATAATAATAACTAAACACACTTTCGTTATTCCTCTCTACTACTCACTGATTCATTTCCACATCTGTATGCTACATAAATGGGAACATGCAAAAGAAAAATGCATTGTTTTTTAAAAAGAAGTTTGAATAAATCTTGTTGCTTTGAATTTTTATTAACTGCAGTGCAGGCTAAAATTGTCCGGAGCTCTGTGAATCCTGAAACATTCTTAAATATTTTGGCAAAAGCTAAGGCTTATAAAGAAGAGGTGATGGAAAGTCTTTTCAGACAAATAGAAGAAGATGAGTTTCAAAGAAAGCAAGTGTCATCTGCCAAACTAGACACTGTAAGGATTCTTTTTTCATGGAATACATAATTCAGTAATATGAATAATTTCATATAATTTCGTAATTTCAGTAATTTAGATGGTGGATTCATGTTGGCTCTTCTTTTTTTTACAAATAATATGTTTATAAAATAATCATTTATTTTATTTCATTGATGAAATAATGTATAACAGTTGCTTATACAGCATAAGATTTTGTCCCCAACGGAAATGTGAATAAAGTGGGGAATGGATTGTTGTGATTTAGCTGCATTCTGGTGGGATAAGACCCCAAAGTTGAAAACGAAATTCATGCTTGAATGTTTTGGCCACAAAAACAATAGACATTCAGAAGAAGCACCTTGTTCCCTTGTTTTTACCCACAGCCACAAGATTAGGTTGGGTAGTATGATTGCTACCTGTCTGCCAACCTATAGAAGAAGCCACAATATTTCTGATTTTTTAAAAGATTTTGAAATATTTATTTAAAAGATCTGTAAGAAATAACTAGAGAACATCACCAATTGAAGAAAAAAAAGCCCTTATAATCTATTATCAGAAAAATCTACTCTATACCAATTTGCTCAAGAGAGGGTGTTTCTTTTTCTTTTTGTTTGAAGGAATCTTAATGCACTCAGCCAACATATTAATAGCACATTTTCAGGCATAAACATCAGTCCACAAGTGTAATTCTTTATTAAAAGTAATCCCTGTTGCCATTTTTTTCTTTCTAAGTTGAATGGTAGAATTCTTGGTTGAATAATCAGTATAAACCAGGGGTGTCAATCTCAATTACATTGAGGGCTGCATCAGGATTGTGTTTGACCTCGGGGGGCCAGGGTGGGCATGGCCAGCTCAACATCAATTGTGTCGGGGGTGCCTGTGGAGGCCGAGGTGCTCTGCCAGTGAAAATGGACTCCTTCCTGCAACCCTCTGCCAGAGAAAATGGGCTCCCTTCTGTAACTCTCTGCCAGAGAAAACTGAGCTTGGGAGAGCTGCCCACAGCCCTCCCAAGCTCTGTTTTCATTGGCAGAGGCACCGTGGGCCGCTTCTTCGCTGTTTCCAGGGTGGCCCTGCGGACCAGATCTAAACACCCTGTTGGCTGGATCCAATCCATGGGCCTTGAGTTTGACACCCCTAGTATAGATTATTCATTTGAAGCAATGGCTATGGTAAAATGGGTATCAGCCCTGAAACCATTTTGAAAAGTCTCCAGGGCTGCCATAGCAAGGCCAGTTGCTGCTGTGGGAACGTGAAGGGGGAGATAGAGATAACTGGGGATATTGAAGCCAAAATAACATTCTTTCCCGTGGGAGCCAAGGAAGTCCCCACCAGGTGTTTGGAGGCGTGGACCAAAGGCAGCTGAAGGAGGACTGTGACCTGATTGGACCATGTGATGGATGTGTGATTAAGAGGCAAGAACTTTGGGTTTTGATTTGAGTGGGGACAACATTGCATCCTTCAGAGTCAGATTTGCACCAGCCGTGGCAATATGGCATCCCCAATAAATGATTGCTTTGAGGAAGCGTCAGGCCTCAGAGTTTTGATTTCATTGGGGCTGTTACTTAGAAAACTGACAGTGGGTTTTTCTGTCAGGACTTGTTACTTCATCAGCAGTATGTGTTACTTACTTATTGCCAGTAAGATTTTGTGGCCAATCCTCTGCTGATTGGTGGTTTGTAGAGGATGCAAGTAGCATAGCATATGTCTTCAAACTCAAAGTTTGAAAGCTCCCGTACTATGCTTATTTCAGGCACTTGGTGGTGGAAGGTTATCTTGTGATGCCTCTGGATTACTAACACCAGCAGGTGTGGATCCAGTTTGTCCTTCTCCAAGCTTTCATCTTTAGTCCCTGATCTGGTGAAGGAAGACTGCCTGACTATAAAGATTCAATGCCACCACTTCTTGCTATGAAAATAGTGCAAATGTCAGTGTTCCAAGTAATGCACCCATAGAAAGCAGAACTCTGAGGCAGGCAAATTCCTCAAAGAACAATTTGTTGGATACATCATATTCGCACAACTGGTGAAATCCGACTCTGAAAGTTCCTGCAGCTTTCACTTAATTAAAAAGTAAAAGTTTCCCTCTTTCCCCCAAATAACTGGTCACACTGTCCAATCAAAGTGCTGGCCGGTTGCTTGGTTACTTCACTCCTCCCCTGGCCAGCTACCTGTTGGAATGTCCTTGGTTCCCACAGGAAAACTTTCTTGTTTTGGCTACAAAACCTATTTTCCCCCTCCCTGCCCCTTCTTCTGATTTGTGGCAACCCTGAAGCCTCCAAGATGTCCTCAGCCAGGTTCACTTCAGGGTTGACAGCAGTCTTCTAGCATGGGGTCCTGCCTTCTCCATTGTATTGCCATAAGATAATATCACTGCTGGCACAGGAGAAATAGGCATTTTAGAAATATCATGCTTCTCTATAGTTGCCACTCTCCCTCTCCCTGATGAACAGCCCTTTTCTCAGAATGCCCTTCTAGTTCGTCCACTAATGTTCATTCAGAGGACTATGAAGATTTCTTTTTTTTTTTTTTGGGTGGGTGATAGGCAGGATGTAACTATTAATCAGACATGTATTGTTTCCAGCAACATTAGCTGTAGTCCCAGGTGATCAGTGTGTTGTAGCATCCATGTTTTCCCTATCCATTGGCAGTCAAACCTAGAATAAGTTATGCTTATTTTTACCTAGCACCTCCATCTAATCTAAGTCAATAACAACTGGAATGTGACAGTTCCAGTTTCTATAAAGATGGGGTTTTTTTTATTTTAATTTTTTAAAACTTAATTGTAAGACACAGGATAAAAGTTCAGTTATAGCGCATGGAACAACCAGAGCACTTAAAACAACATCTATCAAAACAGCCAGTTTGAAGCCAAAAGTTTGAAAAGAAACTTTTCCAACTTAATATATTTTGCGTGGAGCTTGGAACACCCATTTTGAAATATTTTGCAGAATAGTTTTCACTAATATTAATAAGAATGTTTTCGGGGAGCAACTAGTGGGACCACAGCTGGTGATTAAGGTGGTTGCACTTTCTCTGAATTAATACATGGCAAAGAATGAGATTTTCGACATACACAAGTGTAGATAAAAAGTAAAAGCTAACATTGAAAGTCACCAATTGTAGAGAAAATTCTAAGAAAAGGGGTGTTGGTCTTACCTGAAACACTCCTTCTCATGGTGCTGAGAATATTATGAGACTTGCTATTATAATTATATTTGTATGTTCCTTGGAGTCATGGTTATTAAATGCCATGCATACATATTTCATTTTTACTGAACAAAGAAAGTAGCAAGAGGAAAGCTAACAACACAAAATTATTCTGTTTTTATTTTGTACACTTTTTTTTTCTTTTTTACTCTTGGGCCTTTTAAATTGTACATTTATTCTTTTAAAATATGTTAATACTATGTCCTAGAGTACAGAAGGTGAAGGTGAAACAGATTTGGAATCCATGTTTCAAACGATATTGTCAGCTATGGAAGAATATTTGAAGCCTGTACTGTCACAACTTAATCTCTCTGAATTGAGGTAATTAGTGCATATGTTTGTGTGTTTGTTTCTTTTACATATCAAAACACAGTGAAATTCATATAGACCACATTGTTGTAATCTGTTCTGGAGGTGCAGTGGCAAGAATTACCTCCCCCAGAAATTTTATATAGATAAAGTAGGTGTGTGTGTGTGAATTAATATAAATTGGATGTGGCCCGCAGGCCGTAGTTTGCCCGTCTGAGCTACACTTACTGAACCATAAA
>JAEANM010013424.1:0-14402 GCA_017656035.1 Myanophis thanlyinensis | reverse complement strand
AATTGGGTTTTAATTGATTGGCCATTATATCTATTTGTAATTTTAATTTGGTCTTAATTGTATATATTCATGTTTTAATTGGCTGTACACCGCCTCAAGTCCTTCGGGAGGGAGGCGGTATAGAAATTTAATAAAAGTAAAAGTAAAGTAAGTAAAAGTTTCTTTGCCTTCCAGCTGCTCGCTCAGGAGCAATTCCGCTTGCTCTCTAAGTTTTAATAATAAATAAAATAAAAATAAATAACATTAATTATTGCTATGTGGTGAATTCCATGCTTGATTAGGCTTTGGATCCTTGTTTCTCATATCCAAATACAACACATTTGTGGCATCATGATGGAACTCATACTTTGCAAACATAGTCAAAATCTGAGCTTCATTCTTTGTAATCTTCAGATAAAGTGGTGAAGACTCATGTCTAAAAAACCCTGATATTCACCCAGTACAGATCTAGTCTCCAGTAAGACAGTTTTTAGCTCTATTTTTTCTAGGCATGACACCCACCAGGATTTCTTTCAGTAATGTATACCAGTTATCAATATAGTTCAGACTATAGTTCAGACTATAATATGCTTTATTGTCCTGGAGATAGGACCATTCTGCTGGCTCTTTCCTGACACCCTCTGTATGAAAAGAACCCCTTGTTCTTTTCTGTCACATGGAGCCATTTCAGATGTAATATTTATGCATATAAATGTTTCAGGAGAGCTCTGCTTTATCGACCATCTCCTCCTCTTTCTCCCTCTTATTCAAAGATTTCAACAGAGCAACAGATGGTCCTTGCAGGCTATTTGCTGTGACTGAAATGGTAACACCACTGAGAAAGGCTCAGAACTTTGTGACTAATAATGAGTGCTGCTTCTTCTGCAAGCACTGTACTCACTGCGTCCAAAAATACTTTGTTTGTTTTAGGTAAAAGAGACATCTGGGCTTGTACCACCTGCTACTTTCCGTTCTTAGTGTGTATAATTTTAAATAATTAAATATGGATTTATGTTTATTGTTTACACTTTGAAAGTGATTTTTGTTCTCAATTGGGAAGATAAAGAGCAGCATGCAAGCTCTTTCATTCATTCAGTTAGACTTATTTGGGATCTGTCCTACTATTCTGGAAATAGTTCTTCCACTTGAGTTCTGCTTAAATTATGTAACCATGAAAAGAAGAACTGCCTTCAAGAGTCAGCATCTGGGCAGCAAGCAGAATAATTTGGTTACACTCTTTTTCTTATTACTTTGAGATACATTATATTTCTTTCAAAATCTGAAATATTTGGGTTTTTTATTTTGCAAATGGAAAACAGTTCTCTACTTTTTCACAATGCATTCCCTTTTTGGTGGGAATACAATAGATTAGATTTATTTATTTTTTTCAATCCCACCTTTTTTATTTTTGTAAATAATTCAAGGAGTTATTTATATCTAATGCTCCTTCCTCCTTCTGTTTTCTCTGCAACAGCAGCTCTATGGGGTGAGCTGGGCTGAGAGAGGAAGTGGCTGGACCAAAGTTACCTATCCAGTTTTCATGCCGAAGGCAGGAACTAGAACTACAGTCTCCCAGTTGTCATCCTAGTACTTTAGCCCCTGGCTTTTTATACATCTTCATCAAAGAGCTGTAAAAATCCCAGTGATGCTTAAACATATAATATGGTCAAGAGATTATAAGGAGTAAACGGATGCCTTACTAAATATGTATATGGAGGTATTACAAAAGAAAAGGAGATACCAGAATTAGACGAAGTAGAATGTATAACATATGAATCCAGTAAGAATGTAATTCTTGATAATAAAAAAGATTATTCATCTCAGTCAAAACATGATGTGTGTTTTATATTGTTGTTTATGAAAACATTTATGTACGGACGATTTTCCTTTTCTTTCCTTCCCTTCCGTTCCCATCCCTTGAGCCAACTTTGAGCCAACTAATTCTGAGAGATTCTTTTGTGGAATAGAAGAGAAGATTGATTGATACATACAAACATAGAAGAAGCTCTAAGACCAGTATTATATAACGGTAAACCTATGTAGATTAATTGTGGTTGTTGTAATGCTCTAGTTTCACAGGAAAATAAAGTGTTGAATTGAATGTATATGTTGAAAGGTTGAGGGTAAGATCACAAGCTGTAAAACTGTAGCTGAGACGCCAGTAACATTACATATGTCCAAGGAAAATAGTTTCCCTCAAACAGAATACTAAGGATAAAAGGACCATATACTGGGTTACATATACAAAAAAATACAAAAATATTTTTGGGGAAAATACATTTGGAAAAGTTTTCTTGCTTTCTCACACAACCATTCAATTAAAAATCTTGACGCTGTTAAAAAAAAAAGGCAATTTTAGAGTTAGCTGCTCTCACATAGAAAGTGTAAATAAGATTATATATACAGATATATCCACATATATGTTTAAAGATTTTTTATATAACATATTTATTTTTAAAAACCTCAGAGTTTCCCATCCTACAGTATGTGGATGGCACTTGAATAGTATGCTGGAACTTGATTAGTACAGGGAAGGCTTCTCACCTGGCAAAGAAGGAATTGACAATGAGCTCCATAGATAAAATTCATAAGAGACTCTTAGAAGTAGGTACCTTGTTTCTCTGCAATGATGGAATAAAGCTGAAAACTACATGTAATGAGGCAAACGTCTTTTTAAGAATTTCTAGGTTACTAATGGATATAGGTCACACTAACAGTCTTAAATAAACAAATCGGTTTACTTTTATAGGATTACTATCAGGCTGTGGCTGCTTCTGTAAGTCTAAGAATGTGTGGAGGAAATGACCTGATAGATCTTATACTGTCAAACCTTATCTTAAATATCTATGGTGAAAACATCACAGAGCATTCCTCATAAATGTTATAAAAAGGACACATTGTGATCAATACTGCATTTTGTGATGAATATTTTACTAAGTGATAAAGGCAGACTTTATTGTGGAAATTTACAATTGTACCAAATTATGTAACCCCGCAAATAAATAAATAAATAAATAAATAAATTTATTTTGTACCCTGGATTCAGTAATCAAAAATTATGAAGACTACAATGAAAGCAAACAAAATCCAATTGTCTACAGGTAGTGGCAGTCAAGTTGAATTAAAATAAAAAAAGATTGACTTATTTGTGGAATGGATCTAGTTTACTTCAGTTCCATTCATATACCCACATTTCTTTTTTCTGGAGCCGTTACCATCCAGGAATATAGCAAAGATACATTCTGCCTCACTTTTCAATCTATATATTGATTTAATAATTCAGGCTCTCACATTTTTTTCTTTACTCTCCAATGTTAGCAGATGGTGCAATTCCAGCTTTGTTATATATTGATGATATAGTAATTTTTGTCAATCTCCCAGGTGGGAGTGAGAAGGGCATTGGCCTTCTCTCGTCCAAAGAACAACTTGTAATAAGTTATAAAAAATAACTAGTGTTTTGCACAATCAACTATATGATGCATAAATGGCAAATTAACAGGATATCGGTAGAGCAGGTGTGTGCTTATAAATACCTTGGAGTGCAGTTCCAGGCCTCCTTATCTTAGAGCACACATTTCTCCTATTGGATTGGTGTTGTTCAGTGGAGCTCTTCAGTTGCCTTGAGATTTTTTCCATTGAAAGAGAACACATTTTATTCCTGCAGCTTGCAAGTTTATTTCTTTTGTTGTTTGTGGTATTCATATGTGTACTTAATTTTTTTTAATATCCTATTCAAGGTCAGCCCAAATTTATAAGAACTATGCTTGCTGTGCAAGATTTATCAATGATGCTGCCTTACAGTTTGAGGACTTACAGCACTATTTCATTAATTGCTAGTTAAAATTAATGTTTTGTTCACTGTGGATCTGGCTTCAGTGGTTCTCAGTAACCATTTTAAATCAATCTGGCTTACAAGAACTAACAGCAAACTCCAGTCTTTAGGTCTCTCCTTAAACAAACTCTGCCCATTGACGTTTGAAAATGCTGGGAGTTATGTTGAGCAGCACAACTGGGCACTGATTTCCAAATCAGTTTAAGCCTAGTATCCAACACCATAGACCACTTGTGTCAAACTCAATTTCATTGAGGGCCACATCAGGGTTGTGTTTGACCTCATGGGGCTGGGGTGGGTGTGGCCAGAGTGGGCATGGCCTGGTCACTGTCACTCATGTCAGGGGTGCCTGTGGTGGCCTGAGTGCTCTGGCAGCAAAAACAGGCTCCCAAGCTCCGTTTCTGGCTGAGATGGCCTCCTGTGACCCTCTGCCAGTGAAAATGGAGCTCAGGAGGGCTGCATGTGGACCACCTGAACTCTGTTTTTGCTGACAGAAGGTTCAGCTTCTACCACCTTATATTTTTTTATTCTACCTTTATTACTTTGTAAGAAACTCAAGGTAGTGAATATCCCTAAAACACATTCTTCCTCCTGTTTTCCCCATAACAACAACTCTGTAAGGTTGGTTGCACTGAGAGAAAGTCATCCTGCTTTCATGCCTAAGGCAAGGCTAGAACTCACAGTCTCTTAGTGTTGTGGCTTGCCAGCTGCCAATGGAGCTGTCGACAGACTTGGATAGTAAGGAAGCTGGGCAGGAACTTGGGCCAGTCCTGGAGTCTGGGGAAGGCTCTGATGGGTGTTCTGCATCAGAGGCAGAGATGGACCAGGGCCCTCTGACATTTATCAGCTGCCTTTAGAGTTGGAGATCAGTGGGGAAGAAGCACAGCTGGAGCCTGTTCCAGATGTACATATGCACAGAGCTGTCAGGAGAAGGGAACAACTAAGGAGCAGAGGGTGACTCGGAAGTAAAAGCACAAGTGGATGCTGAATGGCTCCTCTGATAGGGAATAAATAGGAGAAAAAGGGGAGTGGTGTTTGTAGGAGACAATTAGTTCACTTATTATTATGAAGATTTGCTTATCTGAGTTTGTGCCTCACAGAGACTCCTTGCCAGGTATTTTATTTTACAGTGTTGCAACTGGAAGCTCTTGGCCTGGAAACTATCCAAGGACTGAAAAAGGTTGTTTTTGCAATAAAACCTTGAAAGGTTTATTGCCGGGACTTATCTGGATGTGAATGATAGGAATTCACATTAACTAAATAAAAAAGGGGGTTTGTGAGGACAAGAAGTCTGTTTCGTGATTCTGTTAAGCCTGGGTCAGAACACCTAGTTTCTAGACCAGTCCTCAATCACTATACCAAGCTCGCTCTTATAAAAATCTTCAATGTATGCCATTTGCAGACAACTCTATCTCAAATCTTGTTTCTCATTTTAAACAAATCTTCAGCAAAGATTAGGATGCTTATTCATTGTTTCTTCTATCTGATCAGGATTCTGATCCAACTTCTAAGGTTTCCCTTTTCTGTGTTTCTATTTGTTGTATTCATCCCAATTATTATTGATATTGCTGCTATCACTATTACCTGCATTACATTGTATATTATATTATTGTGATATCATTTATTTTATGCCTACTTTTTACTTGTATATATACAGTATATTTCAAGCATATATATTTATACATAGATTTTTCAATTTGAAGGGTGTAAGAAAGGTTTGATTTGAAATCATTTATCAAAATATGTCACACTGGAAAGACCTATATAGGATTGTCCTGCAAATATTACTAACTTTCTCTGAATTAGGTCCTTCAAGTTAATTTTATTTGGAGAAAATCATTAAAGTTGCAAAAGATTAATTTAACTTCATTTTAACTTAAAACAGAGGCAGACTGACTTTGGGCTTATGAGGGTACTTGGAATTTTGAGCATGTTTAGTGCTCTCATAAAATAGCTGTCATGGGGGAAGGGATCGCTATTCACGAAATAATTATAATTCTGGACAGTTAAAGAACATTTTGGAAGCGATCAGGTGAGATTTTCCCTAGTTTCTAGTCCCCTTTGTCATTAGGTTCACTGTTGTTTCTTTTTTTCTAAGAAGGTTGAACATATTTCAGAAACATTCAAGGAATAGTTACCAATAAAGACATGTTCAGTATTTGGACTGAAGCTGAAATAAACAAATTAAGTCCACCACACCCTCATCTCATTCCTGAACATTCCCCTCATTTGGTCTCATTTCAAAATTCATGGACAAAACAAATTAAAAAGAAATGAAAAGTTCCAGTGAATGACACACTTTCCAGAATGTGTGTTTGTGTGTTTTATAAATATATCTTCAGTAAACTCTTTTATAAAAAGAATTGTAAGTTACTAGTTCTTACAAAACTGATACACAGGATTTGTATCTGCTATGAGGAAATGATTGCTTACTATTATGAGATGCCTTTTTGTTACAGATTAAGTCTGTCAAAGAATATCTGCATTTAAATAAGTTAAATTGCTATTCAACTATGTGTTCTTCCTTCAGATTCTGAAATAACTCTCATAAATCTTCATAATCCCCCCATCACAGGCACATACTTGTGATCTTGATAGGTGAATAATAAGTTGCCAATGACTAAGGTAGGTTGTGGCATATTTCAGGATAAGGAAGTTGGGTATTGATTAGTTAGATCAAGACCATGTAGATATATGACACAGAAGCCAGGTGTACCATCAAGCAGAGAGAGGAGAAACAGATGACCACACTTTTCTAATATTTAAATTCCCACCATTCATAAATAATAGTAGTCTTAATAAAAAGCTGCTAGAAGTGTAAGTGTTCTGACAATGTTTAATATTTCATTTTAAAACTGGAATAATGAATGCTAAATTATATGGCAGTACCTACAGCAGACCTGTATGTATGACATTCAAATTAATAGTAAATGAATTCATTACAGGAAGGATAATTACAATGAATAGCTAATAAATTAATAATGACAGAACATTTAGGATTCATGCATACATAGAACATTAAATATCCAATTATCTAGCTGTTTCTAACTGTAACTGTAAGACATGACAAAGATATTTGAAACTGGTAAATCTGTTGGCTTTTTAAAAATGATTACTTAGGTCTCTGATTGTTCTATCCAATTTACAGAGCTATTGTTTCTAAAGTGCACATAATTTCTTCCAAGATGATTATTTACATTATATTGGAATAAATGCTTTCTATTTCTTTTTTCCAAGATATTAATAAGTAATATACAAGACAGAGAAGGACCTTGTTTAGATAGATGCACAATCAATAACTATTATTGGTTACAAATAGTTTGTCATATAGCAAATTTATTTCCAGCTCTTGGGGATAAAGTGCTAGCCTTCAGTATATGATTAAATGCTCGATGGAAGGCCTAGTTACAAAATACAATTTGGTCTGTAATAGACTGGAGTTGAGTAGCTAATCATTCAAATAATAATAGGAAATTAGGAGAAAAATTTCAAAACAGATACAAGTTCAAGCATCTTTTCCAAGGAATTAAAACATGACAACATAATAATTAAAATTTTCACACTGTCTTAATTAATTTAGAACAAGCTTTAGCAATGGAGCCATAATGGAAATACATTAAATTAGTACAGCTATTCCATTTTCACTAGAAAAAAACCCCATCCTAAAATATGCTATAGATTAGTATTTGTCACCACATATTTTTGTTTATACTGTAACTCAAAGATGTTCCCTAAATCCATAAGAAGTCCAATCCTGAGACATTTCAGAGTAATTTGGAACAGATTGTCATTTACCTGAAGCAGAACAGGTATCCTGTTATGAATTAAAATCCTCGCCACATTGCCTGCCCCACCTTGCCATTAGGGAGGCCATGAGACAGTAACAGAAATGTGCCCATCCCAAGATTTGCTTGTTCAAGATTTCATGGTCTACAGATGAGAAAGTAGAAAGTATGTCCTCAGTTTAAAATTGCATGGTCTACAGATCAAACTACTGTTGGTATCCCCAGCTGAAGCTGATTTTATGACCAGATCGTAATCAGTTGCTTCAGTCACAGAATCTTAGATGCCTTCCTGTGACTTAAAGCCAATATTCTGTTTTATGCACTCTGGGACAATAGGCAACAAGTCTTAAACTTTTTATGTGTGGGATCCTCCCAGGCACTTAAGGAGTTGTACTGGTCTCTTCAGCCATCTTTTCATTAACTAAATATATCTAGTTCTGTCAATCATAATTCTTCTGGGCCAATTTTCAGTTTCTAATTCTTGTTCTTCCTTGCAGCAGTTTCAGCTTTTCAGGATCTTTCTTTTAATATAGTGTCCAGAAATGGACTCAGTTCATCTGATTGAAATCTGTCCAAATGCAGTATACAATGGAAATATTACTTTTTGTGATTTGGAAACAATATTTCTATTAATGTAAAGTAAATTTGACTTTTTTTTGCTGCAATAGCGTCACACCTTTCCACAACCAATATGGACACTAAACCAGAAACCACAAGCACACTCAGGACCACAACAAGAACCATGACTGCATCTAACTCCCACCTTCCCAACTACCCCTAATTATTTCCTACCCCCACCCTCCCTTTTTACCTTAACTTACCCGCGGTCACGGGCGGTCGCATAAGCATTTCACTGCATATCGTACCATGTATGACTGTGTATGTGACCAATACATTTGAATTTGAATTTGACCTCTATACTATTTAGTTTGTGATCAAGTATAATTCCACGGTCCTTTTCACATGTACAATTACCAGTCCAGAAATTCTTCATTTTATTTCTTTTTATAAAATAAGAATTTTGCATTTGTCTCTATTCCATTTCATTTGTTCTATCAAGATCACATTGAATATGGTCATTGTCTTCTGTTATCCATACCATTCGGTGTTGTGCCATCTGCAGAACTGATAATTTGTTTTTTTATTGATCTCCTCTGAAAATATGAATGAAAATGTCTGGGACCAACATAAAAGTTATGACATTTCACTTAATAGTTTATTCCAGTTCCATGATAAACCGAACATTTTTGAGTATACTTTTAAAACCAGTTGTAGATCCAACAACCCACCAGCATTAGAAAAATCTAGCAAAGATGCTGCTGCTTAAAAGTCTTTGCTAACTTTTGCTTACACCACATTGGTGTTTATCAATTGATTGCTTTATAATCTATTCCAGAATCTGAATAGGTATACCATACTGACTGGCTTCTATGATTTTGATACCTTCTCTACCTTTTTAAAGCTATGGATAGTATTTGTCCTGTAATCTGGTACCTCGCTTATTTTTCAGAAATTCATAAATGTAATATTTAGGTTCGGTCAAACTGTCTGAAAGTACTTTTTAATATATTGAGATGTAATCTATTTGAATCTATAGATATTAATTCATTTAAATTTATAAAAATTCCTAGTTGGTGTTTCTATCAAGCTCAGAATAAATCTCGACTCTTTAAATAATTCAGAAGTGTGAAGTGGAATACATATCCTATTGTCAGAGAAGATATAAAGTTTCCTTCTAGGCCTTCTGGATTTCTTTGAGGGGTGAATCAGAATTGTAGTTCTCCTCCATGGGCTGGGCTGGGGGGCAGGGGGGGACACATTTTGGTTTCCAGAGGCACTGAGGGCCACCCGTTTGCTATTTCCAAGCCAGCCCCGCGGGCCAGATTTAAGCATCACGTGAGCAGTCTTGAGTTTGACACCCCAGTTCTAGGCAATTCAGTTCATGTTAATATGAATATATCTATTTAGTTCCTTGGCAACAATACTAACATTTGCCATTATCTTCTAGAATATTTTAAAAATATTCGCACTTTACTTTACAGCCCTGATATTTCTTGGTAGTCTCCCTTTCAAGTACTAAATAAAAACTGAATTGTTCTTGTTTGTTATAGTTGTGTTCAAACTTTGAAGGAATGCTTTGTTTTGATAATACTTCAGTTGAATCACATCACAATAGTATATCTACAAATCAAAGTATAAATGTGCTTTAAAGTACAATGATTTGTTTGTTTTCTTGGCTGCCAATGGTATTCCCAGGCATTTTCTCCAACACCAAAGTTAAAAAGCATCTATTTTCTTTCCCTCTTGCTTCTTTCACTTCCATACACTGTCACAGAGAAAACCAATGCCTGCATGATTCTGATTTTTGTAACTCCTTGTAATATCTCATCTAAGGTCTTCCATCTTTATTGGGTTACTTTTCACTTTAGCTTCTGTTGTCAATGAAATTGCACTTCCTTCTATTTTGAATTTAATAAAGTCTTTCTTCTTGAAATTCAACATGTATATGATTACACTCGCTTTAGTTTTCCCAAATGTCAAGAGTTCCAATATTATGGAAATTTGATACATTCAGTTTATTCAATCTTCTGAACTGGTTAAGTTCAAGTCAAGCACAGCTGATTCCCTTACTACTACTTCCACCTATGAAGAACAAATTTGTCAGCCAAGTGTCAGTGAACTTTTCTAGAGGAATTTTGCTTAGCAAAGTTTGTCTCCCAGTTCATTGGGAAATTAAAGTTTGTTTTTGGAAAACATTATTCATATTTTCTCCTTGGTTAAATAATGTGAAGATTATTGTTTAGATTTTAAGTGGCATAGAAAAGACTTGGAAGGCAGTTGTGTATCCTAAATTACTTTACTTAGCAGCCAGGTTCCCAAATCTTGACTTCTAGGATTCACTAAGTCACATATCCTGCTCTGTTGGTCCTGTAACATGGCTGTGTTTATCATATTTCATATTTATCATATTTCATGGGCAAATGTTTACCAATCCAATTATAAACTAGAAGCTTCTTCTTTAGTATGGGACCTTGTCATCTCAGTGAGCAACATTATCAATCTGTCACAGGTATCTCTTTTGTTTTCCACTATGTGCAATTATTGTTCTTGGGATTGCTGTGATTTCTCAATAAGACTTGTTTGACCATACAACAGTCCAATATCATCTATGTTATGGACTGTCTATCTTTAAGGGCCATAAGAGACATAGGATAGGAAAGAGAAGGCCTAAATGTGGTCATATATGTGTCGATTTTCTGAAAAGACTTCTCATAGTTTTCTTTAATTTTAGAAGGATAGTTTGCATATAGTAGTCCTCAACTTACAATAGTTCCTTTAGTGACCATTCAATGTTACAACGGCACTGAAAAAGTTATTTATGACACTTATTATCATTACAATATCCCCAAGTGATCAAATGCTTGGCAACTGACTCATGTTTATGATGGTTGCAGTGGCCTGGGCTAATGTGATTACCTTTGGCAGCCTTCTGAAAAACAAAGTTAATGGGGAAATCAGATTCACTTAACAACCATTACTAACTTAACAACTGTGGCAAGAAAGATTGTAAAATGGAGCAAAAATAACTTAACTGTTTTACTTGGCAACAGAAACTTTGGACTCAATTGTGGTCGTAAGTCAAGGACTACTTGTAATAGTTTTTCATAATGTGCTCTGAAAATATTGATTCCTGTGAATTTTCCTTATGCAATTCTGAAATTAAACTGGATCAAAATAGCTTATTTTGATATTAAGGATGCACCTGGAATTTGTATCAATATCCCACAACTGTGTGTACAGTGAATATATCATTCTTGTTTTAGTATTTGGAAAAGGGGTTGTTTTGTGGAAATAAAAGTGTATAGAACTATATCTATAGTCTGGAAAATTAACATTCCAGCATTGCTGAGAGCGGAAAAAAGGGCCAATGTTGATACTTCACAAAAACATTGTTGGGGCCCATCACTAGAACCAGCTCACACAATTCCATACTATGAAGCTCTTGTTCACTTGGCGGTGGAACAAAATGTCTCTATTTTTCTTTGTCAAATATTCAAGAGTATGCAATACCATTCCATTCATTCTCATTCTATCTCCTCACAGAGTTTTCTTTGTATTTTCTCATGTATCTGTGTTTTGGTGTTTAGCCTAGCGCTTCCTTATTCCCACTGATCTGAAATCAAGCCATGTAGCCCAGTTTGCTTGCAAAGCTCCAGCAATTCATCCTGGAGAAGGCAGGCCTTCAGAGGCAGAGAAACCCTGCAGAGGAGAGGTCCTTCTCTTTCTCAGCTGAACCAAACAAAGGCTGTTGAGAGCTAAAGGGTCCGTGGAAAGATCAACACCATTTCCTCTGCTTTCAGCAGTTAGAAAGTACAAGACACTGCTAGTGTGATTACTTTAAAAAATTATGTCATGGATATGGAAATGGACTTCAACCTTGCTTCTCTGAAAGGCCAATTGCTTCCCAACTCATCATTAAATCCAATGCTTAAATAGCAAGGTGGTACACAATTTCTGTTGTTTCAGTTTTACACTCTAGTGAAATCCAGTGTGAGAGAACTATTGTTTGGGCTTTGAAAGTCAGTTCCATTCTTAGTTATACTTAAAGAAAATGGGGAGTAATTC
Source organism: Myanophis thanlyinensis (assembly GCA_017656035.1). NCBI lineage: Eukaryota > Metazoa > Chordata > Lepidosauria > Squamata > Homalopsidae > Myanophis > Myanophis thanlyinensis. The sequence goes on along the minus strand of JAEANM010013424.1, from coordinate 2,180 downwards.
TGTCTCAAGTCAATTAAGGCATCACTAATTTACCCATCTGACTCTTCCCCCCCCCCAAACCTTCACACTTGAAATCAAATCTGTTGTCTTCTAGTCTATCCATGTGGCTGTTACTCTTGTTATAGCATCCCTGCAGGCAGAGGTGAAATTTAGCAGGTTCTAGCAGGTTTGCTAGAACCAGTAGTAAATTTTCTAAGCAGTTTGGAGAATCAGTTGTTAGAAGAAATCTCCTTTTGTTTGTTTCCACTTTACAAAGTTAATCCTGTAAGGAAGGCAGGAAAAAAAACATTCTGGTGTTGTTTCTAGCCTAATCTTTATTGCCCTGCTTACAGAAACAGCCCAGTCACATAACCCCCCCAGCCACACCCACCAAGCCACGCCCACAGAACCAGTAGTAAAAATAATTGAATTCCACCATTGCCTGCAGGGTATTTCTCAAGGCGTGAATCTTCTTCTTATTCTTCCCCTGCCTTCCTCTCATACTGATGTAGTCCCTTCCCTGCTCATCTTCTCTTCCTTTCTCCTGCCTAGTCAAGGCATAATGGATGGCTTCCCAACTGGATATTAATAAAGGCAGTTTTTGAAGTGTTTCTTTAGTAATAAACCATTTTGCTCTCTAGTTATATTAGGCTATCAAACATACTTGTTCTGATGGTCAGTTTCATTGTCTGGCGTTGCATATCCAGTTCTTGATTGAGAATTTTGTGGCTACTAATTTGAGGCTGGGCTCCTTTATATTTGTATCTAGGATTGTAACTGAGGTCCTAATTTCTGGGCTATACAGTTTGCAATGGAATATGATTGCTTAGCTCCATATCCATATATTTAAAAACAATAATAACTCACATGGTAATGTTTTAGCTTTCTATCCTTTTTTTGTCCAGTTTTTTATTTTATATTACATATGCATATCAATGCATGAACAGTGTGGCACCTGGGTGCCATATATTTTGATACAAATAAAAATAGTATTCTTGCTCAAGGTTGTTACATTTACCAACTTATACGTTTCTAATAATAATACACATTTATATTAAGTTATAATATTTTGTTATTTCATATTGTTTAAACACACCTAATAGTACCATTCAATTTTTAAACCTCCCATTCAACCCTTTTAAACCTCCCTGTTGTTATTACATTTATCTTGTTATGTAAAAAAAATGCTTTCTATCCTGATAATTCAAGAAAACTATAGAGAGAAAAGGAACTCACAGTAATATAACATATGAACATTCCAACCCCCCAAGATTAAATGAAGAACCACCTCAAAGATCTTACCAGCCCTCTGCAATTGCCTGAATCTATAGTCTACATATGCTCGAGATTTGAACTGGCTGCCACAAAATTAATATTCTTCAGAAAATTTCACTCAAAGTTTTGGTGAGTTGAATCCTGACCATCAAATTTGGATTAATTTTGATGGAAATAATAAATTTTCCCTTTACCTAGAAAAGATTTAAAGACTCTGAAGAACAACTCTGCTTAAGAAATAATTTACTGGCATGTACCATTTCAGAAAGGTACTACTCAGGAGCTGGCCACATTTTATTTCATTAATTGCTCATTTTTTCCCAATCCTAAACCATTTCATCCTATTTTTGTATCAGCTTCTAATGTTTTAAAATAAGAATTTGCAAGAAAACCTATACATATAATTGTGCAGATTTCTCCTAAACTGCAATATACGTTTCCCCAAAGAGTATTTTTCAAAGTTTTCTTTCCTACGTGGATTTTTGTGTTGGATTTTTCCTCTACCAAGAGAGAATTGAACTTCAAAATTCAGCAAAGTCTACCTATTATTCCTGTATATATACTACAGCAGAAGGCTTCTTTTTTGAGGTTAAATGATTTCTGAAACATCCAGAACAACCTGTTCCAAGCTTGGCATATCCTGGGCATCTCCAGGACAGAATTGGGAAGGAATGGAACAGAGCACGCAGTCTGCTTACATTTCTCTGCTACAGGCTTGGTAAAATCTACAACCCAGCGACCTACTTGTGAGCTTCGATGTCATAGCCCTCTTCACCCAAATACCTATGAAAGAAGCCTTGATAGCCATCCAAAACAAATACAACCCCCCCAACACATCCTAGATCTGACTAACCACTGCCTAACCAACACATACTTCATCCACAATGGACAAAGATACAAACAGATAGAAGGAGCACCCATGGGAT
>JAEANM010013423.1:0-14403 GCA_017656035.1 Myanophis thanlyinensis | reverse complement strand
TAACACTACAGAGGAAAAATAGAATCTAGTATACAATATAAAGAACTCAGAGTATGTAAAAAAGGTTTAGCTACCAATTCTGAATCCAGGCATTCCTTTATTTCAGCATTATTTGAGAAAATACACAAAATTATACACAATTTATCTAATATATTGCAATAAAATACTGTAACTGCAATACAGATTACAATAGAAATCATTCTACATTCTGTGAAAATATACCGAGGATGATACTTAGCACGTAAAGACTGTCACCCAAAAATCAATCCACTGAATTTTTCATATACACCAAAGTTTTTTCATTTAATTTAAAACTTTAAAAATTTGTATTTTATTTTAAACTCCTGCAAAACTTTTTGCCTTTGTATTTTTATGTCAAAGCATGTCTGTAGCTGTTAAAAGCCTACTCCCTCTGTTCTGTGGATTTCTAATGGCGGGGAAATATAAAGCAATATTTAATGTTACATAAAATGTGAACCAATCACCTTAATTTGGTTGATTTGCACTTCCAGGGAAGATGATGGTATTTCCAAGGCATCCAGCGTTTTTTCTTTTTCATTGATCCAGAGGGACAAAGCTTCAAATTTTTTCCCAAACTGATCCCACTTGTCTTTCACCATTTCCATGGTTTTAATACTAAAATCAACCATATTTAGTGAAAAAAAATTAACACTCTATTACTGTGTAACTATGCCCATTCTTACAAATTTAAAGAAATGCTTACATAATGGCATGCCATTTTGAAAACCAAACCACAAAATGCCTGTTTCTAAATTTAAAATTCTAGCATCCAAGGAATCTGGTTTTAATCACCTTCAGAGCGTAGGAAGTGATTTTTTTTTTCCATTTTCTGAAAAGAACAAACCTGGTGTGGGAAGTAGTAAATCATATTCTGAGATATTATTTTCAAAGGTGTATTGTTAGAGCAGCATGAAAATTCACCATTCAAATTAAGCAGCTACCATATGGGTGGTTTTTAAAAAGCTTATTTTCAGTTAAAGACCGTTACAGTTTTAAATTTGGTGTAATACAAGTGCAAAGTTAACCATTAAAGTGAGCTGAAGTTTTGATACTGACCTACATGTTGCGGTTATCATGAAGCCAGAAGAAAACAGAAAAGCACCACTGAAGATTCTGAATATGTTCATATAATTCTACATGTAATATTCTTATTTGTTTATTGATTGAAGTGCAAACTGATTGTTGTAATATCCAAAGCAGATATTAACTTTATAGGATAGGTATACTTAATTATTAGCCATAATGGTTTATTTTTGGCTCTCCTGATAAATGACTCTATCCATAATGCCTCAATGTTGAGGCTCACAAGAAAAATTAAAGTTTAAAACAACTTTAAGATGCAATGTTTAAAACATTGCAGTTTTATTGCAATGTGTGAATCCAATGAATTTTTTTGTACTGCAGGAGAAAAAATGGCAGTGTGTTTACCTGTATGTACAGTTCTACACATAGTTTTCCTTGAAGCTATTTGTCTTCCTAATACTTTCACCACTGAAAACTGTTTCCAAAAATGCAATTATTTGTTAATTTTAAATTTTAGAGAAATCTTGAAAGTTTATATGGAACATTTATAATTATAATTATAAATTATACTTGAGAGCTTCTGAAGCTAAGCCAATGCTGATCTTTATTTACAAACATTGCTAATAAACCCTTCACCTGCGCTTCTGGTTAAAGTATTACCATTCTCTTCCACTTGATCTGTTTTAACAAACTATATTATGATCAACTTCACATATTGCGTTTATGCACATTAGAAGTAAACAAGAATGCTTCCCCAAAATTATGTGGTGCGAATGAAAATGACTGAAATACAAAAAGAATATATTTTTCTGTATGAGTGATGATACAGTTTCTTTTGCCCGCATTGAAATTGGGCATTTTCAAAATCCCTTTTGCAAGTCTACACAGTATGCAAATGCATCAGAAACCATAGAATTATACAACTGAACCATACATTTGTGCAAACTCATATTCAAAATATTTAACCAACCAGATAGATATGCATGTATATTTTGTTAAAATAACAACCATCTAGTTACAGCTATCTATATTATGTTTAACTAAGTATCTGTCCTAAACTTGTACTTAAAAGGGTCAAGACCAATCCAGTTACTTAGGTATTTCAAAAGGAAAAAAAAAATTAATGTCACACAATGCAGTTCAAAGGCAGTAGAAGCAATGCCTTTCTTTGCTCATTTTGTAACAAAGGACAAATAAGTCCTAAATAATTTACAAAGCAAGAGTAGGATTCATGGAAAACAGTTGTTCTTTTCAGAGTAATTTAGAAGGACAGAGCAAATGGAAAGGATAAAGAAGATCCTCTATAAGGAAAAAAAAATCATATTAAACTACTAACCAGGGGAATGGTTATGTTAAAATGAAACTCCCCTCTAACACATTAACAACCGGTAAACTCGTTTATGTGCCTTAATGGAAAAAATGTACAAGAATAATAAAAATGAACGCAGGACTTTTTTGTCTGCAAATAACTCGCTGGCAAATGCTAAGAGTTTTTGTGATATAGAATTATTAAATGCTAGAAAAATATTCAAAATACCATAATTTAATTCCCTGCTCAGGCTTCAAGCAATTTTGAACAAATTATTAAATCAGCCTCATGAACTTATTTGTAAAATGGGAATAACATTGCCCTGTCTCTGAAAGTTCTGGCAAAGATGAAACCAAGTATAAAGCATTAAATTCACTCTGTGATAAAAGTTGCTATATTTTTTCTTTAAAAAGGAAATAAGATAGACATTTTATCTATTAGTTGTAATAGCATGAGAAAAGGGAATAGGGCACATTTCAGGGAGAGAAAGGCACAGTTTATATTTCTCACACACTCAGCTGAACTGTAAAGAAAAATATTTTAAAAAGTAGACTGACAGTAGATTTTTCTAAGTGCCCTGAGGCACTTTAGGAAATGATATTATTTATCTATGCTAACGTCTATCAAATAATTTTCTGTTTTTATTCCTGTACTGAATATTGAAGTGCATTATTATGACTTTAGTTTTGTAGTCAATTCAAATTATTTCTCTCATTGAGAAGACTCAGCCTAAATGCATAAAATTTGATTCACAATGACTCTTTCACACAGCAATTATAAGGACACTTAAAGGACCAAGGATATATTTTTTTTCAATTTGGGAATGTGTTGATGCTTTCTTTTTTTCTCTGATCTTTCACCACACTTGGTATTAAAACAGTCATCTCTGGTAAATAAGTTATTATTTTATGACAGAGTTTTACAAAGTCTTTAAGACTCAGCACTGCACTAATATAAGGCAAAAAAAAAGATACATTCCTTGTGTCAGGAAAACAAATATTATGACTATTTAAGGACATACTCTTCTTCAAGTGTAGCTTCTACTTTTTTAACTTGTTCCTGAATTGACTTTGCTTGCTGCTGAAGGCTCTCCTTGCTCCTCTGACCAAGCTGTATGGCAAAAGACTTCCTGACCAGATTCTCCGCTTCCATAGCCATGGCTACAGTCTGTTTGGAAAGTTCCTGTGAAAAGGAGGAGGTGCAAGTTAAATATCATTCTCAGTAACATTTTGTCAACATGTGGCAGTTGTTCTTACCACCCTCTATGATCACACAGTCATCCAGATGTTTAGACTGGGATTGGCATTTTTACCCATCTATTAAGTTCTTTCCAAAGACCAGGAAGAAATTGTTGTTTGATGGTATTACATGTAGCATCGCTGGATGTAAGCTGTTCCAGTAAAGCTGCCTTTTACAATTGACTTATGGTGCTTTTGTCAATGTCAATGGTGTTCAAGTGGTGTTCCAGAAATTTATTATAGAGTATTATGAGCTGTAGTGCCATAGTGGTTAGAATGCAGTACTGCAGGCTACTTCTGCTGACTGCTGGCTGCCAGACATTTGGCAGTTCGATTCTCACCAGCTCAAAATTGACTCAGCCTTGAGCTGGTTGGTAAAATGAGGACCCAGATTGTTAGATGAAATATGATGACTATGTAAATCACTTAGAAAGGGCTATAAAGCACTGTGAATTGGTATATAAGTCTAAGTGATATTGTCATTATTATTATTGTTGTTGTTGGAATTTTCTCTATATTTTTGTAAACATGAAATACCAAAATAGGTTTTTAAAAATTACAAGTTTAAGAATATCTGATGGGAATTCCTCACTATATGCAGCTTAAAGACACTTTTGCTAAATAATACAGAATTTCCTTCTGTCTCAGTTTTTTTAGGACTGGAATCATTCCGAGCATGATTTAATACTCCTCTACCAATGTTTTATATTTGTACTGCTATTAGAGCATGGTTAAATTGAACCATGTTAAAAAAAAGAACATGGGATTTGCATATCATCTTTTCATTTTCAGAAAAAAGAAAATACACATCTTTTCAACCTGGGAACCCATTGATACTGTGTTCTGATTGGTCCAGATTGAGGCTTTATCCATTTATTACAGCATTTAAATGGCTTTGGAACACAACATGATTGTGGATGACCTACAGAAATAATCAACAATAGATGCAAAACATAAAAGGAAAGAATACATAGCTTTAAAAACCAATTATCTTAATATTGTTTAGGTATTTATTTTAAAGTTACTATCTTACCTGTTTGACCATCATTCAAGAGAAGGAGTCATTAATAAAATATACATTTTTAACAAAAAGAAATACATGAGACCCTAATATAATATCAGACAGAACAGTAAAAGTCCTGCAGGACACATACTTTTGTCTTTTCTAATTCTGATGACAAACTCTCCAAGCTGCTAAAACTTAAGATACGTTCAAGGGCAGAGCTTGCATGACTCAAATATTTGACAATTGTTTCTTTGTCTCTTTCAAACTGCTCCCATGTGTTTATTGTAAGCTACAAAAAAGAAAAAAGACAAAGTGAAAGAACAATAAAAGAAGGGCAGGAAATTAAAGTTCATAATTAACATGCATGAATAATGAATTTTTCTGGCTCATAAAATTAAGTTGTATTAAATATATTTACCAGAATTTTCATTATCCTGTTCAAAATCTAAAATATTAAATACAGATGAAATTCCCTGCTAGATCCAAGACTTGTGCATTCTATTACCAAAGATCAATAGGAAGTCTGAATGCAGGACATAATAGCAAAGAGTCTTCTGTACAGCTAGAAGTTTGGCAATCCTATGTGAAATCAATGGTAAATTCTTGTAATTATGTAGGTGATGTCTGTTTGCCATTCCACTCATCCAATATAATTTTTCCCAAGCTTTTCAGTCTGTTAGTAGTCCTAGTGTTTACCAATTGTTACCCCATCATGTACTATCAAAATATGATTCCAAAAGCTTTTGTCAAATTAGCCAAGTTTGTTTGGTGCTACACCTTAGCTAGGTTTTATAAATAAATACTATATACTACTTACAGTTCAAGCAACCATTGTAAAATAGCTCCTAAAGTTTAATTATTAAATGCTATTCGAAACCCATCTGATAATTGGATTATTACTAATATTTGAGATTATTCCCAAGCTTTAAGAATAAAATAACTTTGCAAGAGTCATGTGAGAATGGCCTGTGGTTCTCCTTTTTTTAAACATCTGTATTTCCTTATTTGAATGGTTCAAAGGTATATTTTGTCCAACATTCTTTCTCACAGTAGTTAATGAAGTCCTATGCGAATTCCACTTTTATTTTTGCATGCAAAAAATAGCATCAGGACTTTTAGAATAATTATGTTGCTTTAAGTGGGTTAATTCCCTGTTTAAATGTTTACATTATCTTGTTAATTGGTTTTATCTCAATACTCCTAATAGATTTACAGTATGTATACATGTGTGTTATAGCATATATATAATTTTTTTACTTATTGTGGGTTTCAGAAAATTACTTTTAAAAATCATGTCTTCGAATCATGGACAAGCCTAGCTTCCATGAATTTGTCAATGTTTCCTACAGTATCTAAAGTTGTGGGCCATTCACTAAGTCTGTGATACTCAGTTTTTCAGTTAAATTCTAGATTACTCTAATACTAAAATTTCATAATTGTATAATGAAAAGTTAGTAAGAGTAAAAATGTAAGGATGACCTGGTGTCAGTCTCTATTCCTGGTGGCCACATAGACACAACCATGCAGGTCTCTTGACAAAAATACTAAAATAGCATTACTACAAGGGGAATTCTTTAAAGGGAAATACTTTAGCCTACAGCTATAACCTGGTAACATCCAATTAGGGTCCCAACCATGCACCCCTATTTGACTCCACCCTCTGTCGATTGGCTGAAATCTTGCATTCAAAACCAGAGCTAAGGCTGAAAAAACCTTGCCAGAAAACAGCTCATACTAAATATAAAGTAATTAAGTAAAGTGACATTTCTTTATATAAGAAGAATATGTACCTGCAATTGATCTCCACGCTGTTCCATAGTTTGCTGCATGCTTTCTAACGTACTCTCCAACTTCCACAAATCTTCTTGCACAGCAGGAGACAAACCACCTTCAATTTGTAACTCTTTACTGTGGGTAATTTGTTGTTGTACATCTTGCCTTTTGGCATGAAGCCTCTTTGACTTTTGCTAAAAACAAATATTTAAAAGTATGTAGTCAATACAGATGCATTGTCTTAATGCAGAAATAATTGCATTGTAATAAAAATACAAAGGTGCTTTGGAGAACAAGCGTTAATTATCTCTGCTCATTTATTAAAACATCAGAAAGGTCTAGTTCATCTATAATTGTCAAAACTTTAGAATTACACATCTAGAACACAGAATGGTAAAATATTTCATTTTTTTTAAAAAAAGATCATTTTTGACATCTGATATTATACTGCCACAGGGGAATACAAAAGCAAAACTGATTGATCCTTTCTTAGGATTTAACTTGTGTAATAAGGCTTATTTCTGTGCAGTTATCACATCTGCAAGTAAAACAACCAGCAGCACCTTGTCAGATGACCAGGTCCCTTCCTTATAAGATGAGGCCTAGGAGATATTGTTATTTTAGGCATCTATTTAGTAAAATCATTTGGATCTGCTCAGAGGTGAACTCCATCCAGCCAGATTCTACAAAAATGATTGGAATGCAATCTTCTCTAGTTATCTAGGAAGAGTTTTAACAAGTCGATCCTATGGAATTATACATAGTTCTTTGTGCTGTGTGTTCCACCATCTATGTTTTAGATTCATGTTCTTTCTGGTTGGTTAAGGTATCTAAGGAGATGGCATCTAGTTGGGCTCAAGCAGTGTTTTTGGTTTTTTTGTGGAAAGGGATAGTTTCATCTGCCTTGAAGGAGACAATGATCTATCTTGGGTCCAACAGTATTAGCTAACCTCTGCCCAGTCTTTAATCTTTTTAGGGAATTTTGTTGAAAAAAAAGGTAAGTACACAGCTTCAAAGCCCTAGAGGATCAGGAGTGTCTTCATCTTTAATTTTCCATGAGGTAGCACTACCCTGGACTGATCTAGTGCACAATCTAGGAGTCCTCATGTCTCCTGCTCGAAGAGCAGGTGGGAGCCATGACTTTTGCATAAATCATCTTCTGTTCCCTCAACCAGTTAACCAAACTGACACTTAGCAGGCAATATCTTAGATTCAAAAGCCAGGTCACAAGGTTTCTGATATGAGGAGGAGGGTTGAAAAGGCATGAAGGAATCAAAACATAAACATCCTCTTTTCATACTGATAGCTTAAACTGATAGCTCCTTTCTTTTTTCCTGCTCTTCACTCCAGGAGCATCTTACTCTCTTACAGTTCCCCTTTCCTTCCTGAAGGCCCGTCTAGCAGCTGTTGCCATAGAAACGTCAGGGGAATCCTTGGTGAGAAAATACTTCAAGCAATCTAATGGCATTATATTATATTAAACATGGCCTGAGAAATATGCTACCACAAACACCATTATCATATAGTTTGCCAAGATGATGGCAGTTCCTAAACTTCCCTGCGTAAATTGTGAAAAGGCCCTTAGAAGTGCCCTTTCTTCTTAGAAGAATAATGACAAAAATAGCGTGGGAAGAGAAAAGGAACAAAAAGGCACTTTGGAAAAGTACATTTCAAAAAGGTTTATACTTTCCTCTTTTAAAATAAATATTAAATGCTCACCTTCAACATCTTATTACAGAAAATTATAGCACCCCTTCTTTCCAATTCAAGGGCTTCTTAACTATTATCTACAGTTCAGATATTAGTCTTTGCAGCAGAGGTGAAATTCAACTGCTTTGCACCGGTTCTTAGAACTGGTTATAAGAAGAAATCTCCTTTTGGTTTTTTCCCACTTTGCAGAGTTATTCCTGTAAGGATTAACTTTACAGGATTAAGTCTGTAAATAAGGCAGTTGTTTCTAGCCTAATCTTTATTGCCTTGCTCACAGAAACTGCATCTCCCCTTATTACATTGTAACTTTGGTGAAGTTTAATTCTGTGCTTAGTGATGTTTAATCCTGTGGCCACGCTTACAGAACCGGTAGTAAAAAAAATTGAATTTCACCACTGCTTTGCAGCAACAATAATATATAAGGACTTGTTGGACATTCAGTGACAGCTGATGTGTGGGTGATTGTACCTGATGGTAGAGAAAGATTTGCTGGGCCTGTAACAAGTTATCAACATCTAAGATTTTTTCAACTTCTGTCTGAGCTTCTTTTGAGTTTGTGATCAGTTCTTCTAACGTGCCTTTCACTTCTTCAGTGTATTGAACGCAATCTCCAACCGCACCCAATGTCTTCTCAATCTGTATTCAGAAACCATATTAAAGCTCTAAAAATATTCAGTGCCAAATAAGTAGGACTTATGATTTAAACAGCTCAAAATGAAATACAATTATATAATTAACCAATTCATTTTGTGGTCTCTATAGTATTTTCCAATTATCTGACAGTAATTAAAAAACCTCTTACTATAATCTATAAATATATTTCTCCTATTCAACTGCATTCTATTATTATTTTGTGAGTTTACTTTGTGTTACCTGACCTGCTTTCCAGGTTAACTTGGAAATTTTTACAATTAATTGTTGAATTGGCCATAATAATTGTCAAAACTTTTTTCTCCTATTCTGTGTTCCCAATACCATACTTGTTTTCTTAAAATAAATGTTTTTGTGCTCAAAACAACACTTACCACTCAACAAACAGCAAACACCAGCAGAACTTTTCAGAAATACAAAACTACTTAGGAAAAATCTCTCAATGCAAATATGAATAATTCAAAAAGAGAAACTGACAAGTGAGTAGAAAGCAGAAGGAAGGAAAATTGCTATTGAGAGGATTAATATGAATTTTTGATTTTTTTTTCTCCATAGTGCACACAACTGTGTTTGTTTTTATGTATACAGCATATTATTTATCTTTCAGCATTAAAACTTATGTGATTACATGCTTGCATCAAAAATTATATTACAGAAAAGAATCCTTCCAATACTTTCATATACAAACTGAGTAGACAAATTTTCATATACAAATTTTAGTATAAAATACATTTAAGAAAACATACACAATATATGCATCTAAGAAACAGGAGTTGTGGCTCTCATGTGTTTAGCACATGTACATATGTTGAAATATAATTTCAAATGACATAAGGAAATTCAGGGTAATTCATTATTGTTGATTATAGTAACATATTGCTAAAATACAATAGAATTTTACTGATTTTCTCTAACCGAATATGTAATTGAAAAAAGGGCAGCTTCTGGAGTGAATATAATATAATCATAATATACCTCTGTCAACAAGGCTAAAATTTTCTTAAAGTCACTAGCAAGCACTGAAAGTTCATCCCCTTGTTTTTTTACTTCATTCTCAGAAGAAATCTCAGATAAAACAACAAGTCTAGATTTCAACCAGATGATAATTTCTCCCTTCTTGCAGGCATCTTGCCTAATTTCCTGAAACAGATCAATATAAAAATTAGATGCACCAAGCAAACATTGGTATACTAGTATAAATTAGGAAGAACTGGATTTACATTTGTTTGCATCGGTAAGTCAACTAAGGCTATATCAGGACACAAGTTCCTATCAAACAATGTATGAAACATCAATAGATTGAAAAAGCCAATTATGATACCAGAGTAATAGGATGAACAAGAGGTAAGGTAATATATATGCAGATAGTCCCAAGCCAATACGCTCAAGCATAAAAATTGCTTGAGGATCCATCTCCTATACAAATCACACTGTGTCGTCAGTGAAGAACTATTCAGTCAGAAGAATAACACAACTCTCCATGATTACAGAAATGTAGCTTTTTTGCATAGAGATCCATGCAGGAAGTCTTTATTGATTCAGATAGTGATACTATCTGAACAACTGGCTGGCTGTATGCTGATCCCACAGCTTGGACTAAAGTGAATAAGTTGCTTGAACACTGCACATTTCACAGCTCTGTCCCTGTATGTAATGCCTAAATAGGGTTAAGTATCTTTTATATCAGTTACAATTATATTATTACAAGAACATATCTATTTCAAATCATTTTAATATACCTCTATCGATGTTTTAAAATGTTTGTATTTAGTAGTATCAGCTGAACTGCTCTTAATTGTTCTAAGTTGTTTCTCCTTTGATGAAATCCAGTTTCGTAATTCAGAAAATCTGAAACATAGCCATAGAAGGATAAGAAAACTGTAAGTGAACACTAGTGAGCGGATAATTTACAAATATTTGAAGAGGACTCAAGAAGTTAGCATCTGAAGTTTCTACATAGAAAAGTTTTTTAATCAGTTAAATGGAAGAATGCTGCTTGTTCAAATGGCTGAAAATTTCAAGTGAATAAATCATAACAATTTTCCAAACCATTCTTAGACTTAGAAAAAAATTATTATCACTTTGAAGGTACACTAATTGGCATATATTAAAATGAAATTTCATTGCATATAGCTCACAAAGGGTCACTCCAATATACACTTCATAAACATGACTAAATAAATAAATACTTATTGTGTTTCTTCAATAATACGCCCGGGGCTTATTTTCTTTTCACCCCCAAAAAACTGCCTAGGGCTTCTTTTTTAGAGATGTCTTTAGAGGTGTCCCCACATGTCTTGCCTGCCCACTGGGCTGCTTCTTTTGCAGCCGAAAAGAGCGAGTGACGCAGCTGCAAAAGAAGCAGCCCGGTCAATGGCCAGGCAAGGCGCATTGGGTGTGTGGGCTGCTCTTTTTGGCTCAAATTGTCCTTTTCAGAAGGCATCTGAAGACAAAATGGAAACCTCTCTGCAGCCAATAATAAGAGTTTCGGGGCGATCTGGAGCTCTGTTATCGTCCGCAAATGCCTTCTGCAAAGCCCTTTGCAGCCGATAACAGAGCTGCAGATGCCTTCTGGAAGGCCTCTGAAATCAAAACGGAGGCTAGTGCGATGCATGTGTGTCTTCTTCTGCAGCTGCTTGCCGCCACCCATATGCATTGTCCCAGAACTCTATTATTGGTTGCAGAAAGACTTTCAGGGAAGCATCTGAAGGCAAAATGGAGGCTGGGGTGATGCATGTGAGAGCGGCAAGTGCCTGCAGAAGAAGTGGACACAGAAGAAGGTAAGGCAGGTGTTGGGTGTGCAAAGTCTGGTAAGTAGAGCAGCTCCACCCCCCATTCCCCCCAGCTTAATTTTTACCTCTGTGCCTCGCCCCATCCCCTGCACTCCAGGGTGGGCAGGGTCTTAATTACGGATAATTTTGTAGGTAGGGCTTAATTTTATTGCATGCACTGAAAAACATGATAGGGCTTCTTTTCTAGGTGGGGCGTCTTTTGGGAGAAACGGTACAGACATACAAAATTATGCAAACACCCACATATATTATATGACACAGAAAAACAATATTTCAATAGTTCAGATGTATACATGTACATGGCAAGAAAAACAAATCTTGTGAGTTTACCAGACAGATGGCATAGGGAACAAAGCTGTTACAGAATCTGGTGGTCCTCCTACAAATATTTTTAAACCACAGGGGAGCAACAGAAAAGAGACCATAAAGTAGGTGTAACAATGCTTTGAGCTCTGAGCACACAGCGCTTATTAGCAGCATCCTGAATAACAAGAAGCGAATGTCCTATAATCTTGACTGTCCTTACCACTCTCCATATAAATTTTCTTATCTGAGGCACTGCTGCCACCAAACCAAACAGTGATGCAGTTTGTTAAAACGTTCTCAGTTGTGCCTCTGTAAAAAGTGGCCAGGACAGAAGGAGAAAGATTTTAATCTAGATCCTGTACTTCTTAAGTGTATAGATTTTTGATGCTTTATTTATACAATTTAAAATGTTATATGCTTCTGAATATATATTTGCAACATTAAAGGACATTGTAGTTCCAGTTCTGTACTTTATATCCATGTCTTCTATGTAGCTGTTCATATAGTTGCTTACCTGTTCTTGTATTCTTGCCATTTATCTGGTTGATCTATTAGTTTCATGTAAGTCCCGGCAACCTGAGTTTTAAGTTCACTGAGATCTTTTTGGCTACTTTCAGAGGTCATTTTAACTGGATCCCATTCTGGTAGTTTCAAGCACAATTCTTTAATCAATTGCTGTCGTTTCTCACATAGTTGTAAAGGCCCTTTATCACCAAAAAACATCTGATGGCAAAAAAGAGAAACATTTGTTCACTCCACTGATATACTAACTTTAAAAGAACCTATTTTCCATTATTAGTGTGTGCATCTATATATGAAAGTTACATACCAACACAAATGAACTTAAAAAAATCTAATTTCTACCTGGTATTCAAGAACTAAATACATTAACTATTTAAAAAAAAGTTTAAAAATTGTCAAGTTACTTCTGTGAAGAAAATGGCAGTGCTTCTTAATTTTTTGATTGTGGAAAAGAGTTTAACTTCCTTCAGTTTCAAGGTATCCAGAAGACATTTTTTCCCCAAGACACCAGGAGCCAATGGCACAGTGGTTAGAATGCATTACTATAGGCTACTTCTGCTGACTGACAGTTGCCTGCAATTTGGCAGTTCGAATCTCATCAGGCTCAAGGCTGACTCAGCTTTCCATCCTTCTGAGGTGGGTAAATGAGAGCCCAGATAGTTGGGGGTAATATGCTGACTATAAAGCACTTAGAGAGGCCTGTAAAGCACTGTGAAGCAGTATATAAGTCTAAGTGCTATTGCTATTATTGAAGTTTTATATTTAAGATAATTTACACATCTGTTAAAAATATCTAATGAACTGTCTCAATCATAAAAATATTTATGTGGGAATTTAATGGATAGAGATTTTATATATAGTACAATACAATGCATGTTTCCTAAAAATTAAGCTCTCCAAATTGCATTATTAAAACAGTATATAAAATGTGTTAATATTGAAGATGGTGCTTTGAATCACTTAACAATAATAAACAATGGCCACAGGAAAACAATAGATCCTGGAAAGAAACATCAAGATATCAGATATTGTAATGTACTAGCAAAGAAAACAGCAACATATTAGATCAATTACATTTTCAAAATGAATTTGGTTGTATGCATGCATAAAGATTATTGAAATAAAGGTTTAGTTCAAAGAACTATAAACCACTCAGAATCACTGGTTGAGATGGACAGCCGTAGAAATCTCTACTCCCCACTCCCTTTCCCATAGCTCTATCCAGCATCGCTGTGGCAACCCTGAAAATGTTCCAAGATGGCTCCAGTGTCGACAATAGGTAAATCACTACCATAAAATGTCAAATTTTATACTAAAAAAAAAATCACTCTCTCATGTATCATTTTTATACTGGAATCATACGTATAATGCCAAGCAGAAAAATTTGGAACAGGACAGCAATGTTTTCTATACTGCATATTCCTTTTTATTTTAAGGAGTCAAGGAAGATAACAAAATACAGAGAAAAATTATATGGCTATTTAAGGAAAGAGGCAGAATTACCTTGTGCTCCTTAATTATCTTTTCACTGCTCTCCTTGGTCATCAGCTCATGCTGACGAGTGATTTCAGTGTGACATTCTTGCACTGTTGCTAGGAATTTGCTTTTTTCCACTTCTATTTTTAAGTGAAGTAAATGGTATGGAGCTTCTGACTGGAGATCCTGCACCATAATTGAAAGTGGGCAAAGAAATTGATATACAGTTAATATATAGTCAATTCTTTTTTTAAGAAATTATTTATAAAAGTATAAAATAAGCAAACCAATCAACACCAACCCAGATCATTAGTTTAAGATGCTTGAACTTGTTCCTCTGAACAATTTCAGGGGACTGACTTTCTTTGAAAATGCAATGCAATGTTACACCATAAAAAAGAACAGAAAAAAGGTGCTCATGCATCACAAAATCACAGCAGAAACAAGAGGTTTAAAACATGAGATACAATAATTGCGCAACCTACCACATTGTGATTAAAAATACAGTGGTACCTCTACATACGAAACGCTCTAGTTACAAAATTTTCGAGTTACGAAGAGCGTCTTCAAGAAAAT
>JAEANM010013422.1:0-14403 GCA_017656035.1 Myanophis thanlyinensis | reverse complement strand
GAAAAAAGAAAAAGTTTTCTTCTGGGACTTTTCTTCTGCTAGTAACTAGTTCGGTGGGCCGGATTAAAAAGCCCAACGGGCCAGATGTGGCCCGCGGGCCGTAGTTTGCCCATGTCTGCACTAGATAGATCTCTGTTAAAGGTGATGTCTCGTCCAATAAGGTTCATTGCTTGGTGAATCCATGATGTTATCTAATGTCGTGCAACATTATCAAAGTCATTTGACACTGCCTTTTTTCAGATTTTTTTCTTTTCAATCTAAGTTAAAATCCCATCATCCCCTGACCCAAATACTAATCGGGCCCCACCACGCTAATGGTCTGAGCCCAACCTGGATTGGCTGAGGGCTGCCACTTGCTAAGACACACCTCTGTATTGTCCAGAAGAATGTATTAATGTCTGGATTAAAGACTACTTATGCATCTCCATTGAAAAGCATTCATTGGCTGTGTTTGCACGATATGGTAAATTACTGTTTACTCAACCTGTCTTTCTGGGTTTGCTCATAAACTAACTATGAGATAACCTCTCAAAACACATTAAGCTAAAATACAGTTAAGTAAGAATTGGTGATAAGTATGACTATTGGTGCTAAGACTATTGGTGATACAAACACAGTCAGTATGTCAAAGAGTAATATTAATATTACTGGGTTCAAAAGTAAGGAGAATTTAAGGAAGATACTGTTTATATATAATTTTTATTGATTTTTTTACAAAGTTAAAATCTACAGAACATAAAAAAGATATAAAAAAGAAACAGAAAAGATAGAAAAAAGTGAATGGCAATATAGATGGAAGAAAGAACGAAAATACTTACAAGAAACAACTTCCCTATTCTCTTTGTGGCATTTAAAAATGCAGCAGTCAAAAATCCCTTGATGGTCCCTAATCAATTATCACTGCTTCATTTTTTTAAAAAAAGTCTAGTATTTTATATATTATATTATATTGTATTGTATTATTATACTTTATTATAGCTTAAAATTTAAAAATAATGTTTCTGTAGAAGATGAATGAATTTTCTATTTTTATTCCTTCATAATTTGTAACAGTGTTAGCTACCCGGAGTCAATAAATGTGAGCTGGGCAGTCATATAAATTGAACTAATAAATAAAAAAATTATTGGGAAGAAGTCAACTTTAGAATATTCTTAACAAGAACCTTTGCTCATATTTTACTGGTTCAACTCGACAATATTACATTTACCTTGTCAGCAGGCTGCTCTGAGTGTCTGAAGGCTTATAATAAATATTCAGAGTTATTGCTAATAGAAAGTATTTTTAATCCAGTCCAGTATTATTTATGCATGATCCTATTTTGCAAAGCAGAAATCCTCCCAGGTAGCACTTGCCATTGGAAGGCTAATGTGAAAGCAGCCCACAAAGCTTTCCCACCATTAGATGATTCTGAGGTGTATTTTTGACCACTGAGTCGCCTCCCTTCCCTGTTTACATAGTCATTAGATGTAAGCCTTAGCCAAAGTTAATTTGACAAGGTCAGCTCTCGCTAGCCTAAGTGATGAGGCAGCTTTATATAAAATCACAGATTGTTCTACTGTGTTCCGGAAGATCAAGCTGCTCCTAAGATTTGTATGAGAACCCTCCATTAATTTAAATACTGCAGTGCATTGTCCATTCACCCCCCCAAAAAAAGACAAAGGTGAGTCAGAATTATTTATAAAATGGAGAAGGGCAAACAGTTGGAAAAACACCTTGCTTAATTTTTTTTAAAAATATTTTTTTTACAAAACTCTTAACCGATTAGACCTAACTACACCTCTTTCGTTTCAAGCTTCAACTTGTCAGTCGTGTGCCGACATTTGAAAAGAGTAGAGATAGTTTCCCTGTTATTTATTTATTTATTTATTTAGTAAATTTGTATGGCAGCCTAGCTCATACACATGACTCTGGACAGCTAAGAAAAGAAATAGGAACAAAATAAAACACAGCCGGTGATCAAAAACATAAATAATTTAAAACAGCATTGAAAAGCAGCCGAGAATAATCAAGCTCCGCATAACCAGACAACAGGCTCACCCAACTATTGTTGCATTAAAGATTCATTGTGTTCAGCAATGTTGTGTTTAGAAACAGTGGTTTTACCAGCTTTTCTCTAGCTCCTAATTACCAGACTCCAAAATATCTTTGCTGAGACACATCACACTATTCACTATGCATTTCAAACTCTTTAAGAAGATTATTTTCCTTCTCTCTCTCTCTCTCTCTCCCTCTCTTTCCCTTTGCAAAGGTAGGCAACCAGATGTTCTCATTTTTTGGACTACGACTCCCATAAGCTTCAGACATAATGAATGCTCGGGTTATTTGTTATATAAAACATCAAGACATCACCAGGCTGCCCACTCTTTAGCAAATATCAGTGTATGATTAATTAAATCTTTTTTTAACCTTCACTAAAGATAATCTGTTGTAAATTCAGCATACAGCTTAGCTAAAGCAGGTCCTAACTTTGTGTTTACTGTCAAGAGAAACGCAGCAAGTACAGTTAGTACAGAAAATACAGCTACCTAATACGAATTGTTCCCAAATGTTTTAGAAAGACAAGACAAAACCGTATCATGGCAGTTCCTATAAAACTACGTCAAATATTCAGAACTATAATTAAATCTTTCTTGGATCTCAATCAAAGATCTTCTATGGGAAAAGTAAACATTTCCCCCCACTTTCTTTCCAGGTGGTACAATGGAATCACTGGATACAACAATCAACAGCTACCTGGATGTTTGGCTTGGGCCAAGAGGTATGTAGCTCAATTTCAAAGATTTTGAAGATCCGGACGGCCGAGTCCAGTGATGGTGAACCTTTTAGAGACCGAGTGCCCAAACTGCAAGTCTTTTGGTGCGTGCACACATGGCGTGTGCATGGGGCAAAGAGCCAAAGACCAGCTGGATGGCAGGAGGCGAAGCATCACAATACCGGCAGCTCTGCAAGAGGCGAGATCTTTTTCTTTTGCAAGCTTCTGTTTTGTCGTTTGCAAGGAAACTTCAGTTTCCCTGCAAACAACAGCAAGAATCGCAACGGAGATCCGCGGTGGAGATGAGGTGGGGCAACAGCACACATGCCCACAGGGAGGCCTCTGAGTGCCACCTCTGGCACACGTGCATAGGTTCACCACCACTGGCCTAGTCTCTGCCTGCTTTGACTGCAACAGCTTCAAGCAGCTGGAAGGCTATTTTCCTTTAACATTTTAGCATCTCTCAGCAATGCAGTTTAAAGGAAACAAACTTGACAGCTCCTTTATAAACAAGCAGCTGTTACTCCACCCATTTCTAAACCACAAGAAAATAAGCCCCCCTTACAGGTAGTCCTCGACTTAGGATCACACGACCCCCAAAATTTCTGTTGCTAAGTGAAACAGTTGATAAGTGAGTTTTTGCCATGTTTTACAACCTTGCCATGTTTGTTAAGTGAATTACGTTACAGTAGTTAAATTAGTAACACAGTTGTTAAGTGAATCTGGCTTCCCCATTAACTTTGTTTGTCAGAAAGATGATCGCATGACCCCAGGACTCTGCAACCATTGTAAATACAAGCCAGTTGCCCAGCATCCGAATTTTGATCATGTGACCACGAGGATGCTATAACGGTTGCAAGTGTGGAAAAATGGTCATGAGTCTTCTTTTCCCCCCCCAGTGCTATTGTATTTGAGAACGATCACTAAATTAATGGTTGTATGTCGAGGGCTACCTGTACATCTTTCTCGATTCTGGCATCTCAGTCAAACTAAACTGCTTCCAGTCGTAACCATTAAACGGGGTGTTTAATAAGAAAGAGCCAGTTTAGTGTAGGGGTTAAGATGTTAGCCTAGAAACCAGGAGACCGGGAGTTTAGTCCCCCCTTAGGCATGAAAGCCATATGAATGACTCTGGGCCAATCATCAGGAGATGGTGAATTCTAGTCCCGCCTCAGGCATAAAAGTCGGCTGGTTGACTGTGGGACAATCACTAGGAGACTGAGTTCTTAGTCCCGCTTCAGGCATGAAAGCCATTTTAGTGACTGCATCAATAACTAGGAGAGAGTGAGTCCTAGTCCCATTTTAGGCATGAAAGCTGAGTGACTCATGACCAGTCCCTCTTTCTCAGCTCACCCACCTCACACAGTTGGTGTTGTAGGGCCAATAGGAGGAAGGAGTATTAGGTATGTTCCCCAGCTTAAGTTATTTATAAAAAATAAAAAAGGTGAGATTAAAAATAAGAGAGAAGAATAGACAGCAAGACATTTCTTCCTACATTGATTCAGTCTCTTCACTTCTACAAGCAGGGTGAAATAAGTACTTGATGTTGCCTCTTAAATACACTTCATAGAATTCCTCAGATGTTTACTAGTCTTCTTCTGTATCCGTAGCCAGCTTGAAGTTGGCTCAGCATAATCAGCACAGCATTTATTCCAGGCATTCAGATCTACTGCATAGGATTAAAGTTGAGTAATGCCACATTCCACACTGACTTTGGTATCTGAAGTATTTACATGGGAAGCAAGGGCCACTTGTGATGGCTTTCATGCTGAAGGTGGGATTCGAACTCACTGTCTTCTGGTTTCTAGCCTGGTGCCTTAACCGCTAGACCAAACTGGCACTCATTTGCTTAATTGAGCCGTGAAATGAATGGGAATTAAGACGAAGCCCCAGTATTCTTAAATGTGAATGGATAAAAATGTTAAATTCTAACTCCTGGAGGACCACTTTGAATTGACAAGCTAAAGCAGTTCTTCCCAAGAGAATTGAAAGCTGATAGTTCAAAAATAATCTTTAATACTCATTATTTTGCTGCTCAGTGAAACTGCAAGAACAGCAAATTGAACAGCAGGCCGGGCACTGTATCTCATTTAAAATCCCTCTTATTAAAAAAACTCGATCCCATAATGGGATGTGGAAGATAAAATTTAACTGAAAATGGAGAATTAAAAAACAACAACAGGGGCTACATGTACTTTGAATTGGGATTTTAGAAACAAATACAGTATGAAAAGTGGCATATCAAGTGCTCCTTTGGGGAACAGCATTTTATAAAGTAAAGAGAACATAATTAGTTGTACTTCCCTTAGCAACAGCACTGTTAAATCAGAGCTCATATGAGAGGGGGAGTGTTGTTGCATAAATAAGAACAAAAGACCTTTTTAGTGTATTTACCAGCTATTATTCCTTCAGTTTCTATGACTGAAGCTTTCCTAAAGAGATGGTGGGAGGAGGGGTTGAATCTGGAATGGGCAGCTATTTGCTACAGTTAAGTCCCTGCTGAACCAATGCACAAATAATAGTAATAAAAATGTTTTCTATTTCAGATCCCAGAGTAAAAGGATGGTTTCTCTTGACGAACTACAGACCTACCTTTATCTTCTCTGTCTTATATTTATTAATTGTATGGCTAGGACCAAAGTATATGCGGAACCGACCGCCGTTTTCATGCAGGGGAATTCTAGTGGTCTACAATATTGGACTTACTCTCCTGTCCCTGTATATGTTTTATGAGGTAAGAAAGGAAAAAGTTATGCCTTATGGTAGCTCAGGCATTGAAGGAAGAGGGTGATTTTTTATTTAAGCCTGCAAGACAGGACAATTCTTCAAATTAAACAGATGCTACACATGAATTGTATGTTTGCCACGTACTTACAATATTTCAGGAAATGATATTTAATTTTGGCAGAACACTATCTCATAGCATATAGTGTTGTTTGTGTTATTTATTTTCTCTATATGGTTAGGAACAAGACATGCAGAGCGGCTGTTCTATTTCAGGAGGAAGTTGCTAGTTTAATGCAACATGAGCTCAAGGAGGAAACAGGTCAAAAGAATCAAGATTATCACATGTTACAAGTGATAATAGAAATTAATGGCATATAAAGTAGAGTTTTCTTGATGCTGACCATACATAGATAACTCTCTTCAGAATGAATTATATTTAGCTCCTTAATATGTCTCTGAAATGCACTTTGAAACGTCTGACCCAGCTACATAATCTTCATGTTTCTAAGACTGCAAGCTTTATTTCTTTATACTGAAGCCCTACGGCTTTGTTTACCCCTACAATTTGCTTTTTTATTTAGGTAATCCAGACTTGAAGGTTCATGTGTTCATCCTCTTTATTTGTATATAGATCCCATAGACTTAACACTTTAAGAAGGGAGGCTATTGAAATGTCATTTATGAATATTTAAAGAAAACTAGGTGTGGGGTTTGGGGACACAGTGGTTAAGATGCTGACCTTGTGGTTCGAATCCCTAGCGCCGCATTATGGAGTGAGCCGCCATTACTTGCCCCAGCTTCTGCCAAAACTAGCAGTTCGAAAGCATGTAAAAAATGCAAGTGGAAAAATAGGGACCACCTTGGTGGGAAGGTAACGGTGCTCTGTGCGCCTTTGCTGTTTAGTCCTGCCAGCCACATAACCACGGAATCGTCATCAGACAGCACTGGCTCTTCGGCTTAGAAACAGAGATAAGCACTGCCCCCTAGAGTTGGGAATGATTACCACATATGTACGAGGGGAACCTTCACTTTTTAGGTGTGGGGTTTAAGCGGATAACAGGAAGGGGTCCATTGCAGGACAGGTACGCTTAGCAGCTATTTGTCAGTGCAGATTCAGAAATCTTCTTGGGTCTGGATTTAAACAAATCAGAACTTCCATGCTATTTTGAGCATAAGTGGTAATTTTACAAGTCAAAATTTCAATATCCTCCAGTTATCCGAGGGTTTGTGGCATGCTCTAGTTATGTATTGGAATTCTAGGCCATTCCCCAACCCCAACAAATAGGACAGAAAATCCCTGGTGTAGTCTCTATAGTTGTTTACTTTGCTCTTAAATAATATCTAAATAGGAAGTCTATGTAAGATACTTTGGTTTTTCTCATATCTTTGGAGAAAGATAGCTGAAACTGTAGGATAAATAAATTCTATAGAAAAGAAGGTGAGTGGATTCCCCTAAGGCAGGATTTTATCAGAGAAATAGGATAGACACAAATACAGAGTTTTTCTTGTTATCTGCAGTTTCCAATGCAGTTTTTCAGTTTCCCCTCTGCTCCAAGAGTTGGGCAAAACAGAAGAGCTTTAAATGTCATATTTCCTAAAGAAAAGCTTTGCATCTATTGTATATATTTTTTAAAAACCTAGTAGGGTTTTTCCATGCAACAATTGCTTTGTAAGGAAAAAACAACCCCACAATCAACAACAAAAAAGAACTTATCAGAGAAATGTAACTTGTAAAAATTTCATACAATTATGCAGTTTGTTTAGTTAGGGGAGATGGTAGATCTTTCCATGTGGACATTTGATGTGATAAAATTAATGTTGAAATGATGTTACACGTTCTAGATCAGATACTTTGGCATTGAAATTGTTGCTGATTTATTTCCCTTTTAGCACCTTTATGAATGATACCTTTTAACTTGTTTCTTAAAGGCAAAGATGATGGTTGGAATATGTGTATTTTGCTTATAAAATACAATATATATATGTCTCTGTCTCTGTCTATTTATCTGTCTGGCTATCTAGCTGTAGCTATATAGATATCCATCCCACTGTTCTTTCAGAAACTTTATGGTAATAATTTAAGCAATATTCCTCTTTGTGTTACGGTTACACTAAGTCCATGAAATATAGGTAATCCTCAACTTACAACCATAATTGAGAGCCAGTTTGTTTAATAGATAACAGTCTAGGCTAAAAATCAGGAGATTGTGAGTTCTAGTCCCACCTTAGCCATGACTTTGGGATGGTCACTGTTTCACAGCCAAACCCATCTTCAAGAGTTATTGCTGTGAAGAAAATAGGAGGAAGGAAGGAGTATTAGATATATTCGCTACCTTGAGTTACTTACAAAAAAATAATGAAGATGGGACCCAAAAAAATCTAAAATGAGATTAAAAATTAAATAATTGATCCCAGAGTTATGGTCCTAAGTCGAGATACCCATGTGACCAGAAATGTGCTTCTTTTGTGATGAT
This sequence comes from Myanophis thanlyinensis, assembly GCA_017656035.1. NCBI lineage: Eukaryota > Metazoa > Chordata > Lepidosauria > Squamata > Homalopsidae > Myanophis > Myanophis thanlyinensis. The sequence continues at coordinate 6,449 of JAEANM010013422.1, read as the reverse complement.
TGTTGACCAAACATTAAGAGAAACCATTCATTTGAAGGGCACGTTTGCCTGTTACTTGCACAAATGAGTGAGTGCCTATCACTCACACAGAACCATCTCCCCAACCCCACCCCGGTCCCCGTAAAGCCAGAAAAGTTGGGGAACTCTGAGCTATACCACTCTAGGTACAAACCGAGTCCTGGGGAAGCGTAAAGAACCTTTTAGTTACACTGCTGCAATAAAGCCCACCTTTCACTAATTTAATGGTATTGTTTTCTTTGTTCATTTGTGTTCATTTTGGTGTTTGGATTCTTAGGGGAGGGAGGTTGTGTACATTGATATTACACTAAAGGGAAGTGTGATGGACGAACATTTAGGAGCCCCTGATCAGGAACTCCTGATCTCACAAATGTAGGTCAGTGGATAGAAACAAGTTTATGCCTTCTTAATGTAAACTGCTTCAAATATTATGGTTAATCACTTTGACTATTTTTGGAGTGCTAAAAAAAGGTATAATAGAAACATTGATCTTGACCTGCAATTTATTTATTTATTTTTCTTGTGATTAACATTAGCTGGGGAACATAGAGCCAAGTACTATTTAAAATTATAATTGTTTCCTGTGCAAATCAACTAGGAGATATAAAACAGGAGGTTAATGGGAAGCATAACAGAAAAATAGATTGGAATTTAAACTCTCATTCTGTTCAGAAATAAGTGAAACCTGCATTGCATTAACATAACAAATTGCGTGTTTGAAAAAGTGAGAATTAATTGGGGTGTGTTCCTATTTCTTTTTTTCTTTTGGTAAATCAGAATGTCGTAATCTTCCACATTTTGAAACCATCAGAAGATGTTTGACCACAGGCATCTGAAGCATAAAAGACTTATGTATAAGAAATGGAATATTTTAATATTAAATAACTTTAATATCCTAAAGCCTCTTTAATTCCAACCTATATTAAAAGCGCTTTGAGTGGGGATTGTCTTTGGGCCTGAGGCCAAACCTTCATTCCCATATTCCACGTAATATCAGAAGGTTTTTGTGAGCACCAGTTCAGATTTTGCAAGGATTATTTGTCCTTCCTTGAACTGTTCTTCAGAGGGGAAAAAGAAGAAGAAGATGTGGCAGAAAGATGGACTCTCCCTGCTTTAAAAGCAGGTGGTCCTCAACTTACAACCACAACTGAGCCCCAAAATTTACGTTGCTAATTAAAACATTTGTTGTGAAATTTGCTCCATTTTATGACCTTTCTTGCCACAGTTGTTAAGTGCGTCATTGTAGTTGTTTTGTTAGTAACAGGGTTGTTAAGTGAATCTGGGTACCCCATCAGAAGGTCACAAAAGGTAATCATATGACCATGGCGATGTTGCAACGGTTGTGTAAAAAACAGTCATAAGTCACTCTTCTCTTTGCTGTTGTAACTTTGAGCGGTCACGAAATGAACTGTTGTAAGTCAAAGACTACAACAGCCCCGAGTCCTTCTTTTTCTGGGGTTACCTTGGATATGATTTGGGTTCTTTCATGATTTGATGGTAAGCACCTATACAGGTCTCACTACTGTCTACTGATCAACTGTTTGTTTTGCACTAGCTGGTGACCGGAGTATGGGAAGGAGGATACAATTTCTTCTGTCAGGATACGCACAGTGGAGGTGAAGCTGATATGAAGGTAACGTTCTAAGCTGACTCTGCTGCTTTACTTTACCTGTTGAAGAAGACAGTTCCTACAGGTGTAAGCATGCTTCTTCAGGAAGGACACTCTTCTAGCTCTGTCCTCTCCCAACCGGGTGTTTTCCAAATGTGCTGAGAATCCTCCACTCCTGCTCCAATTCCAGCTAGCATGGCTGAAGTCTATTTTATCTGGAATTCATCGGTCGGAAAAGGCGAAACTGAAACTTTGATTTCTGTTGCCTGCTAATGCTTTGCAAAAGGAAGCGACGCTTGTGCAAAAATCTCTAAATAAAGACCTAGCGTAAGAGTTGGGAGATGAACGTTTGCAGAAAGTGCATGTAGATTTCTTTTTTCATTGTTCAAGCAATCAAGGACTTAGCAGTAATGTAGTCCATAATAAGGCCTGGAACGATGACTTGATTTTTCTTCGTTCAATTGGGATTGTGGATGTGTGTGGCTCTTGCATGGGAAAGATTTACTAATATGTCTTGGCTTATTGATGTTGGAGAAGCAGGTAAAGTAGTCTGCAAGAAAACTTAACTTGGTTTGTTTTTATAAATTAACAAGGGGAAAGAAAAAGAACTGGCTGCTTAAAAAGCATTATGACCTGGGTGGTACTACTCTAAATCTACAATTTTTTTAAAAAAATTATTAACTATTCTATTCAAAAATATTGAGAGGATGTGGTGGCTCAGTGGTTAAGACGCTGAGCTTGTCGATCAGAAAGGTCGGCAGTTTAAATCCCTAGTGCCGCAAAACGGAGTGAGCTGCCGTTACTTGCCCCAGCTACTGTCAATCTAGCAGTTCGAAAACATGTAAAAAATGCAAGTAGAAAAATAGGGACTACCTCGGTGGGAAGGTAACAGCACTCTATGCACTTTTGGCATTTAGTCATGCCGGCCACATGACCACAGAATTGTCAGCAGACAGCGCTGGTTCTTCAGCTAAGAAATGGAGATGAGCACTGCCCCCTAGAGTCGGGAACAACTAGCACGTACGTGCAAGGGGAAATTTTACCTATTCAAAAATATACTGCGCAAATTGTTTTGAAGCACAATTTTACTATTGAAATGAAATTGTAATAGTAGTAGTAACATTAGTAAATAGTAATATTTACAATTAGTAAATGGCTTTAAGCAGCCCAATTTCCTAAAACTAACTATATGAGTTTGATTTGGATGAAAGGGCTTTTGATAGATTATTCAGTGTTTTAAGGCTGGGTGAGGAATGGAACCTGGGTCTTCCTGATACAACTTTAATAAATGCATCCCCTGCAAAAGTGTTTAAAGGAAAAATACAATTATTGGAACCAATTATTTTGTCTTTCCTACAAAAAAATAGAATGTGGAATGTTTCTGGATTACCCAGAAAGATTTTTGTTAACTCTCTTAAATAGCAACACTGCAGTTTAAAAAAAATTATCCTTTTTAAAGAGTGATGTCCCTTTTTAAAACTTGCCTTTGCTCACAATATACTGCTTGAACATAATACTAGTAGGAAGTTAGCACCCACTCCTCTCCTAGAAGAATGAAATATTCTAGGAAATAGTACAAAGGCAGAATATTATATTTTCCCTAAAGGAGAAACATGTTTCTGAAGACAAATTCAGAACCTCAACTCCCTGCCCACCCCCAGCAGCTACAAGACAAAAGACTGGGCCAGCTTATCTACAACCCAAAAGACCTTCACCCTCAGGATATGATGGGACTACCCAATTCACCACATGGCACAAACAAAGTCCAAAAGCTTCAACCAAACTTGAATCATGACCCATGACCCCACATGAGAACCTACAACCAATGAGGATACTTGCCCTTGCCACAGGAACAGGAAGCAAGGTCATAGCCTAAGAGAGGGTATAAATCTATCCCTCTCTCTTACCTGGATGCCTTTTCACCCAGGACCTCAAACCATCTGGACCTGTTCACCAATAAACCATCTTTCCAAATAGCCTCCACGTTTCCAGTGTCTTTATCCCCACTTGGAACTGAACCCAGAGGGACATTTCCAACAATACCATCCATGAAAACCTGTAGGAGTGCATTAGAAATTCAAGTGTTACTTCTTTGTTTTCAGCCCTTGGGCTTCATGATGCACTTTTGATAAAAACACAGGTATTTGCATGTAACCCTTCAAATGGAACAATACTTGGAACTAGTGGCAGGGAGTTAAATATCTCATATCTTAAGGAAATGGTGCAAAAAAACCTCTAGAGTACTGCTTCTGATAAAATTAGGTGAAAGGCAGGAGCAAGACCCCAATCTCTCCCCCTGCCCCAAATTAGGGAGTTCATAACAGTTTGGCTACACTGCAGAAATGGGGAATACATTCTAATTAAGATCTCCAAAGTGTTGTCAACATGATTTGCTTTAGGAAAGATGCTTTTTACCCCATCTTGCTCTCCTTTGGAACATGCACTTTTGATTTATCTGTTTTGTAAAATAATAGCTTGAAAGAAGATAGTCTTCCTTATAAATTAAGGTTTTTTTAAGGATGAAGAGATAGGTCCAAAAGCTTGAGCAACCCTCCTTGAGTTTTCCTTAGGACTGATGAACTTCCATCACCCCTGAATCCATTGAATTCTAAAGATCAAACTTGTTTTTTTTTTTGCTTCTCCATTTATTCTTGAATTTTTCTGAAATAGCATTTTGAGGCTGCTCTCTCTCTTGTAATTGCTATCATTAGTGTTATCATTTTTTTACGGGTCTCCTTGACAGGGCTCTGTTCTAAAAGTCAGACTAAAAATAATTGTAATAAAATACATTTTTAGACTTTCAATTTCAGTAACAATTCCAGGAATCAATAGACCAAGCGCATCCATTTGAAATGTTTAGCCTTTATTTTGCGAGGTTTTAAAGCCACCTTTAATCTGATATGGCATTTAGAAGAATCATTGATATGCTCCTAATGGTTCTTCGGAGGCTGTAGATAATCACTGAGTACTGCTTTTTTTTTTTTTTAAAACTCATTTTAAAACGAGCACATCAAAACAGGCTAAGTTGGAACTTGGATATAAGCCATTATGTATGCAATATTCAAATATGCATTTTCCCAGTTGTAATCTGATCAACGTCATATGATCATTTCAGCAGATATTGTTTTGAAATTTCAGCACTATTACCCTGTTTTTTAAATTTGCAAAAATGCTGTTTAGGAATTTTTAGATTGATTCACTATTCAGATCTTGGTTTGTCAATTTTTTTTGCTTTAGATCCAAAACAACTTAGTCTCCTATAATTTGTCTGTCCTCCCCATTTCTATTATGCACTTGGTGTCAGTAAAGGAGCCCAGTGTCTCAACTTTGCTTTTCCGTGTCACATTAACAAAGAAGTACCAGCTCAGATCTTTTTCCCAAGTTAAAATATTCACTAGGAATTACCTGGCTCAGATAATTACAGCTAAATTGAGCATCTTTATCCTGCCTTTCTTCCAAACGGTACTATATCATACAGTGGGAATATGTCAAATGTTACAACTGTATTATTGAGAGTTGTAATGTTCAAAAGACAGTTTTGTGACTGAATAGTTTTAGAACTCATAGGGTAACCAACTACAATAATCTATCACTGTAGCTCTTGGGGAATTGCATATGCAAAAGGAATAAAAAGCTTTTCAAAACTTTGTAAATGGTGTATGGTTGACCTCTTACTGTTTCTCTTAAGTAGGGAAAAAGAGATTATGCAGTCTTTTTAAAAAATCAACGGGAACAGCCGAAAGAAGAAGAAGACTATCATTGAGTGTTGTATCTTGTGATTCCTGACGAATGTAGTTTCCTTTGTTGTAGCACACTGAGAGCATGTGCACCGAAGACAAATTCCTTGTGTGTCCTATCACACTTGGCCAGTAAAGAATTCTATTCTATCCTATTCTGTAATGCCAAGGAAAAGAAATTAGTCTTGAGGCTTTTCCTAAAAGCTTGTACTGCATTCTTTATTTTGGGGTTTCAACCAAAAAGACCCCTTTCCCTCAGATACTCATTGTATTGTTGGAAGGGGTCAATCTACTTGCCTAATTCTCGCATTTGTTTGCAGATTCTTCAGCCTAATGATTCTTTTGTCCTGTAACTTAGTTTTAATTAAGACAGATTTCAACAAGGGCTACTGAAACAGGCTAACTTGCTATTTCATAATATGTTTCCCTGTAGTTTGCTCAAAACTAGTTTTCTCCCTTCCTCTGGATCTCAGTCGCTCCAACCTGGCAAAAGCTTAGGGAATACAGTCGCCTTAACTCATGTTTGCTCAGATTGTTCAGGGATCTCTGTAGCAATGTGAGGATTAAACATTTCCCTTGTGAGTTTTGATGCACCTGAGCTACAGTTTAATCAGCATAAAATTACAGTGTCTTTTGCTTTAGTCTCACAGCTTCAGTTTTATAACTATAATCAGGTAGCTACTTCAGACATGCCCAAAGTGTTTGGATTGCACAGGAAAGCCACCTCTCTTTCTTTTGAACAGCTTTTGGTGTTAAGATTAAACATCTGGCTATGAAGTGGTCCTGTGTTTGGAAGCCCAGAACACTGTTGAATGAGGCCACGGTCTTGCACAGTGTTTCTAAACTTGGCAATTTGAAGATTGGTGGACTTCAACTCCCAGAATTATCCCGTCAGCATCACTGACTGGGGAATTCTGGGAGTTGAACTCTGCCGATCTTCAAGTTGCCATGGCTGAGAAACACTGATGTAACAGATAGGAGATCAGAAGGAGCACTGATCCACTAGGACAGGGGTGGGCAATTATGGTTCCTTCATGACTCATGGACTTCAACTCCCAGAATTCCTGAGCCAGCCATGCTGGCTC
>JAEANM010013421.1:0-14403 GCA_017656035.1 Myanophis thanlyinensis | reverse complement strand
TTTACAAAATTGCAGGATACTTTGTCTTTCTTTATATGCAACATTAGCTCTTTTAAGCTAGTAGATGGCAGCATCAGATGGAGAATCATCCCTAAGCTTGCATCACAGGCCGAGATTTCTTGGCTTCCAACTCCACACCTGACCCTGCAAATCCTGTGCCGCCCTGGAAAAAGAGAAAACTTGTAAGGAAGAGGAATGGCATGGTGAAGTAAAGGCTCACACTTATCCTATCCTTAATGGTTAGGGAGTTTTATGTTCTGCTCAGTGCCTGGGCTGGGCAACATTACAGCTGAAGCCCAAACTGCTTTGCTTAACTGCTAATCTCTGGGCATGTGGTTGCTCTGGGAAGAGGAATTTCTCTTCAAATATTCAGAAACATTTAAGAATCAGCATGTAGTTTCCAACCCTCAAATTTGCATATCATATTTTTCTCTAAATCTGGGTTAACAAAACATACTGATGCGTTCATGAAACCGCTATTTTAAAACCTGCCATATCATAATGTGCATATGATATGCTTTATAGAACATGCCAATAGTTTTCTACAACATGCTAAACCACAAACTTTGTATGTGTTGTGGCCCGCCAGCTGCCAACAGAGCTGGTGGCAGACTCAAACAGTGAGGAGATTGGGGAGGAACGTGGGCCAGTCCTGGAATCTGGTGAAGGCTCTGATGGGAGGCAGAGATGGGGCCAGGGCCATCGACATTTATCAGCTGCCTTCAGAGTCTGAGATAAGGGGAAGAAGAACAGCTGGAGCCTGTTCCAGATGTGCATATGCGCAAAACTGTCAGAAGGGCTAAGCTAAGGAGCAGGGGTCGACTTGGAAGTAAAAGCACGAGTGGACGCTGAATGGCCCCTCCCATAGGGAATAAATAGGAGCAAAATGGGAGTGGTGTTTGTAGTTTGCTTATTATTGTGAAGATTTGCTTATCTGAGTTCATGCCTCACAGAGACTCCTTGCCAGGTATTTCATTTTGCAGTGTTGCGATTGGAAGCTCTCAGCCTGGCAAGTACCGGTATTCAAGGATTGATAAAGTCTTATTTTTGCAATAAAACCTTGAAAGGTTTATTGCCAAGACTTTTCTTGATGTGAATGATTGGAATTCACAATAATCAAATAAAAAGGTTTTTTTTCGGGACAAGATGTCTGTTTTGTGATTCCGTTAATCCTGGGTCTGAACAGCAGGTGCCCAAGGGGTAACATTCACAATCCAAATAATCCCAGAAAATTATTTCTATACATATCTGTACAGATCTTTGAAGAGCTAGAATATTTCCAAACATTTCACATAATACAGAAATTATTTCAAAGCATAACTGGAGAGATACATGATAGTTAACTTTTATAACAAAATGATAGTAGTAATTGCTTAGAAGGCTAAAGGAAAGCCATTTTATTGAGAAACTTCCCAATACTAAGATCAACGTAAAGATGTTAAGATTGATCTCAGATCAACTCTCCCTCCACCCTTCAACTGGAACTATACCTACTAAAATTGCCTGCTCTGGGACCCACAGAACATGTGCTTTAACAGTCAATCTCACCCGTTGTACAATTATGATGTCTTTGTCAGTCAACTTCTCTCCATTCATTGGATCAACCATATCCTTCTTGATAAGTTTTTCCACACATTCCAGAGTCACAACTGAGCCCCTTGAAGGGAAAAAAGGAGTATTTCTTTTACATATTAAATGTAAGACAGATTCCCCACACTTGGATCCAACTAGAGATTTTGTCTCATACATAGTCTGCTAGTAAATATCTTTCCTCCCTCCAGAAAAACCCCATCTCATTACTCACGATGGACGGAGCACAGCACAAGGGACAGAGTTTCCAAGCATGTCTCGTGTAACAGCACACACGTAGCGATCCTGCCGGTTGATTAGCCCAACACGATCTACACTAGGATCTACAGGGGTGAAGTGTACTGGGATCAAATCTTTCAGCTTCAATGGTTTCCTACTCATTGGGCAGTACACACACCTGTCCTGGAAGAAATGACATAAATAAGATAAACTGGGATAAGATAAAGCAACCCTAGAAACTGGGAGACTGTGACTTCTAGCCCTATTTTAGGCACAAAGTCAACTGGATGACTTTGAACCAGTCATTCTCTCAGCCTTGAGAAGGAGGCAGTGGCAAACCATTTCTGAAATCCTGCTAAGAAAACTGCAGAGACTTCTCCAGGCAGTCACCAGGAGTAAATACTACCCAAAGGCATGCACCATCACACGTGGATTAGATTAGAATAAATATGGAAATATGTATTCTAATCCTGTCTTTAAGCCATGGTGGCGCAGTGGATAGAAAGTAGTACTGCAGGACTAAGTCACTTCCCCTGTCTGGAGTTCAATCCTGATGGGGCTCAGAGTTGACTCAGCCTTCCACCCTTGTGAGGTTAGTACAAGGAGGACCCAGATTGTTTGGGGCCAATAGACTGACTCTGTAAACCACTTAGAGAGGGGTGTAAAGTACCATGAAGTAGTATATAGGTTTCAGTGCTACTGCTGTAAGCAAGCCCTCAAATATTCAAAATTCAAATGTTTTATTTGTAAGATCTGATAATGCAGAACATCTAGAGGCAATAAAAAAAAATCGTAACCTGAAAATATAAGTATTGACTGGAAAATCAGAAAGCGCATTTTTAAAATATATATATATATATGCCCTACATCGTAAATAAATTTTAATAGTATTTTCCAGGCAACCTGACATTCTAATCCCCCACATAGGTAATATTTAACAGCAAATAAGGAAATTGAATACTTTAAAAAGAATTCCTTCATATATCCAGATCATTTAAACATGGATGAAAATTTTAAAATATTAAGAGGTGAGCAGCCATTATAACTATTATTATGGAATCTATGGTTCAACAGATCTGGACTGGACCAGTTTGGAAAAGGCAGCATAAACCTTTGATAGTTTTCAACCAAAATTCATGAACAAAGAAAAACAACACTAACAGAAGGGCTTCTGATTTGAGGAGGAAAAAATTATAGATCCAACACCTATTAAAAGCATTAAGTAAAATTTAGGACGTCTAAAAATTCTGAAATGAAAAAACTTCACATTTTAATTTCATAAAAGCTTTGAATAAAGCACCACATTAACTCAAGATTAAAAAGTTTTATAATTCTTTATAGATATGGCAGTTAAGCTGGTTTAGTTTTGTGGCATACACAAACTGCAAGATGTACATATCCTAACATATGGAGCATTAGGAAAATCTTGAAAAGGAATGACAAAATAAGAACCATGTTAATTCAAGCTTAGGAGTTTTTGTTGTTCTTTATAGAAACCATGGCAGTTAAGCCGCTTTAGCTTTGTAATGTAGCCAAATGGCAAGACAGTTTGGTGAATCTTGAAAAGGAATGACAAAATAGCTCACTGGTTTTGGAATGGCTTTGGTCTTGGCCTCAGGAGTCAGTGAAGGAATCCAAAAACTTGGTAGCTGTTTGGCCTTTTCTCCACTGCTGGGTCCAGGTTGAGGGTCTCCTATAATGCAGAGAAGAACAGAATTATTAAGTTCTACAGATTTCCAAACATTAATTCTATATGGGATAATGCTGCACATCTACCAGCATTGGAATTCATCCATATGCTCATTATGCACTCGTGCTACTAAAAACATTTTTTTAATATTCCAGAGGCATACATACACATACACACACCGTTAAAAACAATTTTTACTTTACAACTGGTCACGTATCCCCCCCCCTAACACTTATGAGGTACTTTTGTAGGGTATACAATTTGCACACTGAGTTACAATGGCCCTGTGCATGCTAAGTCAAGAACATGTAAAAGGATCTAGGAAATGTTTTTCTTGCGCATCCCAAAATGTGTCCCTGATCACTACTTTGGCACTCCCAAACTCAAGAAAGATGGGAATAGCGCAGGCATTGTTACTCCATGCTCAAAGAGAGGGTTCATTTCTTGTAGCAACTGCCTGCATTTCTCCTGGATGACTCATTTCACATTGATGCAAAGAGAATGATAGCAGGAGAGCTAATTGAAAAGAGGTGATGGTGGATAGACTGAAACCTGAAACCTGAAATTAAAGTAGGAAAAAAGTTTAAGAGGAAAAAAAACTTTTCAATGGTAAGCTAAGGAGTTATTTACAGTATGTAAGGACTGATAAAAAGTCACCTCCCCGAGTTTAGTTTACATAGGAATATCTTAATTTTAAAAAAACCCAGAAAATAGACCTTGAAATCAGCCCTTTTATTACTTGTATTTACTTCTCCATGCAATTTACATTTGAAACACACTTCTTTCAGCAACGGATAAGCTTCTTAAATCTGTCTTGAAAGAGTTCCACACTTTATCTTTTCAACTCACAACCTCCTCTTGAGTGGCTCAGATGTGAGGCCCAGACTCTCATGTTGCAGCAAACATCCTACTTGTGCTTTCAAACTCACCTTAATCATTTCTTGACTGTTACAATAAAGTGTTGCACACAAGCAAAAAATGCTCTTCTTGAGGCTCATCTGGAAACATTATTTTTTATTCAACCCTTGTAAGAACAGACTGTCTCCCCGCCCCACAACCCTGGTTTCTAACGTTGCTCAAGCCACTGCACCATGAATTACAAACACTGCCAAAAGGCAGAGAAAAAATGAATAGGAGCTTTGTGAACACTCTGCTTCTGCAGGGCAAGCAACACCAGAACAGGGAAAATGGGAGCAATGCTTATCAAGTCAAATTCAAATTAAAAATTCAAATTTATTGGTCACATACACAGTCATACATGGTACGATATGCAGTGAAATGCTTATGCGACCGCCCGTGACCGCAGGTAAGTTAAGGTAAAAAGGGAGTCTGGCATATCTTTAAGATTTACATGAGACTAGGCACAGCAATAGGGAGAAGCCATTCTTGTTATACCTGTCCAGATATTTCCCCCTTCCGCCACCAATTGCTTAGGTATTGCTTGCATTCCTGATTTACCTGACTGACGATCAAAGGGATTGAGGGGTTTGCTCACAATGCTCAACTCTTTGTCAAGGAAACTCTTCACCTGGGACTCTTTGGCAGCCTTGCTCAATTCTGCCATTTCTGCCTTCTTTTCGTTCTTCTGTTTTTCATAGGCCTGCAGATGCCAAAAAGGAGGCATTTACTAAGGAACCATTCACTGCTGCTCTACTTTTCAGCATCTCAATTGTAAAGCAAAAGCTTCTGTTCTATATAAGAGATGTAGGGCAAACATGAGGTGGGGATAACTGGGCTCATTAAAAGCAAAAGCAAAGTTTTAAAAAGCCGTTGTCTTCATGATTTCCTTTAAATGAGAAAACGGTTTGAGCAAAAACTGAAAAGCTTGTTGGCACTTAGATGAAGAAATCGGAACTGCAGTTGTGGAATGACCATCCAACAGCAGCACTACCAGAGTATCGATGGAGCCCAATAACCCAGCCTTATAACAGCAGCACTGAGGAGTCAAGATACTAGATCCCCAAACAAGTAACTGAGACATAAACATAAACCAGAGTTAGACTTCTGGCTTAGTACAGATGTGTCTTGCTAAAAAGTACTGATATTTTTTGCCTACATTCCTCTAATGTACCACTATCACCTGAAAAGGGAAAAAGAGCCATTCCCATGAATAGCCTCCAGAATGGGATCTGAAGATATGCCAATTAAAATATACAAGAATCATTGTGTGCCCTTTTTATTTTTGATACTCTGAATCCAAGCCTGGCTAAAAGATAGGATGTTTCTATTAACATTTAAATATATATATTTTACCTCCTGTACACCAGTTAGGAATCGATGGCCAGTAAGGTCAATATCAACTTTTACTAAAGAAACTCAGTCTCAGCCACTCCCTGTTTTATAAATTTATCTTCCAGTTATAGGAAGAGAATTTATTTGTTTGTTTATTCATATCCCTTTATTATTTGTATCAATAACTCAAGGCAGCGAGCATATCCAGCATGCTTTCCTCCTCCTCTTTTCCCCATAACAACATCTGAAGAGAAATGGACTTACAAAATGACTGGCCAAAGTCACCTAGCTGGCTTTCATAGCTAAAGTGGAACTTAAACTTCTACTTTCTAGCTGGGTGCCTTAACCGCTAGACTAGGGGTCCTCAAACTATGGCCCGCAGGCCATATATAAGCAATTAATCTGGCACTCACATTGCCGTACCCACCTGCCGGCCCACCAGGCTCACCCCTCAGTTAAGCTCAGGCCTTACCTTCACGGGCAGTCACCACAAGAAGAGCACTGTGAGCCCCATGGCCTGCAATTGGAAAGTAAGGCCAACAGCAGGGAAGAGAAATCTGCTTTGGGCATGCCACACTCGGCCAAAGGGCCATCTCGGGGGGTGGTACAGCGAGGCTCAGCTGCCTTTCGGCCCCTGCTCTGGGCAGAGGTTCGGCTTTGCCAGATGGCCGTGACCCCATAAATGTTGGGCCTCACCTGCCATGGCTGCCAGCAGCCAGGGAGCACAAGGCTGCATCACCTGCATACCCCCTCTCTTTCAGCTGGCTTCCCCTGACCCACTATCTTCAGCTGAGTGTGGGCCTTACTTTTGCGGGAGCCGAGTGGTGCAAGCCCCGTGGGCTGCAACTGGAAGGTAAGGCCAACAGCGGGGGAGGGAAATCTACTCTGGGCCAGCCACACTCGGCCAAAGATACCACCAATTGTAGTATGATGCTGTTACCGGCAAGAGCAGCCACCGCCTCGCTCGCACCTTCTCTTCCAAGCTGTCGGGTGTTGCTCTGGTTCTTTCTGCCACAGCCACACAGCTTTTTCTTCCATTTCTAGCTATGCCTTGGCACTTGCAGCCGTGGGAGCCTAGCACTGCAGTTCCCCTCGCTCCAACCAGCAGCCTCTGCTCACATCAAGAAGCTGGCGGCCAGGCATGCAGGAGGCCAAGGATTGGCACAAGGTGACGCGCTGCTTCCGCCAGTTTGGGGAGAGATCAGAGAGCAGTGTGGAAACAGCTTGCCCAAAAGAACTAAGGCAGAGCCTCGTAGCTTTTATCTACTGGCTGGCATTTCCACACTGTCCTGTTTTTCCAAACACCCAAGCTGGATTGGGCAGCAATTTCCAGGGAGGTGCCCCAACCCAGGAGGCTCAGACTTTATCCCACAGCTTGCCCACCACATAAACTGCTTTCGCCCCATTCTAAATGGCCACCCAGCGGCTCTTCCGAGAACCAGGGGAGCCACTTCAGCTAAGTCATGTTTACTGGGTTAATTATTATATAGCATAGATATTTTATGTTATTGAGATTCAGTCTTTTCTTTCAGTTGCTAGCTTTTTTAGGCATAGTCTTCCAATATATCTATTAAAACTGACAATCACATATGAACCCAACTGTCCTTGTAGCTCTCCATATTGGCATACCTTCATTTGCCGGGCAATTTCTTTTTTTTGATGTAGGATATACTCCAGGATAGCTTCTTTTTCATAGAGGTATCCATCAGGGCTGGAAAGGAGGAGGGGGAAGCAAGATAAATATCACTTGTAAACCCATCATAACCCAAGTCCTAAAGCCCCCATGCCTCTTTGACTACAGTGAGAATTTCAGAGCATAATCATATTCAGTTATTGATTCCTGTATTCTAGGATACCCCTGAAAAGTCTCAACATATGTAACTGAATGGCAAGATGGGGCACATTTTTAATGTCCAGGATGATCCTTAACCCCTTTGAGACAATTACAGAGAAGAAGCAGATGGCTAGGGCTACAGAATTTATTTTTCTGAGTTTGGGGCAAGAAGTTGGAAGGGTTATTTTTTCATTTTTAACTACACTAGGTCTGTTTTGAAGTATTTTTAGCTTGTGTGACAAAATGTTGAGAATGGGCTACAAAAAAGTGGCTCAGGAAACACATGATAAAGTTGCAGGGTCAGGGAGGAGAGAAATGAAACCAACAGAATTCAAGAAATTTAGTATCTTTGCATGCATAGATATCCTCACTTAAAGATTTCATATAAGACCAGCAACACCTTTACTAAGTGACATGTTTAAGAGAAATATCACATAACTATTCCAGACTTATGATGCCACTCCCACAGCATTCATTAAGCAAATTATCCTAGGTCATTAAACACAATGTCATGTGATCACAGCTTGCAATTTATTGCCAGCTTCTCCATTGACTTAGTTTGTCAGAAACTGGTGGTAAAGTTTACAAATGGCAATCACATTACTGTGGGATACTGTGATCACTATAAATGCATGCCAATTGTCAAGGGCCCAAATTGTGATCTTGGGATCATGGAGACATTGTGACTATCATAAGTTCAGAAGCGGCTGTAAAACTACTTTTTCACTGCAGTTCTAAAATTTGAATAGTCACTAAACAGGGCATTTAACAGGGGACAACCTCTACAGATACTAGTTTGACAGAAAGACTGTTTTTTATAGAATTGCAAACAAATGCCAGGACTGGTAATGGAGCTATGTCCTATTTCTCACTGGCCTTTGTTGCTTTAAAACTTGTCCATATTCCCAATTCTGTAACAGTTCCCGTATTTGCCCCATTGTTGACCTCCCCCACAAAAAAATATTTTTTCTTGCACTAATGATAATTAGAAATAGCAATGTGTGGAGAATCACAATGCTATAATGCATAAAATAGTTCTCATAAAACATTTCATGTGTAACAATGGAAACATGAAGAATCTGATCTGTGTTCCATAGCCAGACTTAAATTTCCAGGGAGAGGGGGCATCATGGCAAAGAAACATTGAATTTGTGTTCCAGATTTTAACCTCAATTCCACTATGAAACAGAAGGTAATTATTTTCCAAGAACTGGCGCCAATTTTCCATGGCACCAACAAAAGTAAGATTGTGCAGGAAAGACATAGAAGAGATAAAAATATCCCCTTGTGGTTCTTCTTCCTCTTCCCTGTAAAAAGTAAAAATTGTAGTCCTTTTTTTTATATACCTGGGAGGATTTAAAAGGCAAAGTGCATTATTTCACCCTTAAATTTCCAAATTTCCTTCCAAAACAAGGCTTGGTCCAGCACTAAAACTGTCATGCAAGTAATAAAGTACTGTCAAGTGGCAAAAGGTGCACATCTCTTTATCTATACATATTAAAAAGGCTACTTTGTTTGTAAACAAAAAAATCAACAGGCACATTTAGCAAATGAACACATAAGTTAATGGTACTGGGCAGAGGCAATTGTCTTTTGTTTTTAGAGATTACATTATTGATAAAATTAAATAAAAGACACTTTTAAAAGGCAGAACTTCAGGATAAGACTTTGAAATATTTCAAATGGATCCCGTCTGATAATTACGTTACAACAGGGTCCTTGCAGGGCTGCAGGGAGAGGCAGCAGCAGTCAAAGTCCTTGACAGCATCTTTGCTCAAGCGGACGTTCTGTGTCCCATAACCAGAGGCAGCTGAAAAAACAGAGGGAAGGTCACAGTAAGAGGGAAGTAATGAAAAAAGTTATCCAAATGGCTGTTCTGGGTGCTGCTTAGATCTGGCAAAACATAACAATCGATGACACTTTAAATAGAAAATCAGAGTTTGCCAAGAAGGCTCAGCTTGTTCCAAAACTTGTAGTGTGAATTAGTTTAAGTCTGAGTTTCAATGAAATACCAGAAAGTATTAATCACACCCCAGGGGTGTGACCAAAACTCTGAACCTAGAAATTTTCCCAATATCCAGCTAGTCATAAACAGCACAAAAGTAACTGCCTCCCAGTTCTGCCCTTCATTATTTCACAATATTATGTCTGAAATTGTGAGCAAGCCAAGGGGTGGGGAGATAAAACTCCCAAATCCTGTGACAAGCCTCTGAATCTTTTTCTATAAGTAATATACTTTTTCTAAAAGTAATATAAACTACACACAGAGGATGTGTGTAAATTACTTTTTCTAAAAGTAATATAAACTACACACAGAGGATGCAAGACAAGACCTAGGGACTACATGAAAAACTTTTCTTTCCACTGAGTAAATGGAAAGAAAATGTTTGTAACTATTCTTATTTTACCAAAACATTTCTCCTACCCTACTTAAAACATCCTCTTCACATAGTCTTCTGCACTGTGGATTGCTTTTCCTCAATATGATTTACTGTCATCCCTAGCTAGCATGCCAACCGATATGCTAACAGCACAGAATGAAGATTGCAGTTCAACACACATACAGTAGCAGATACAGGCTTTGGATCTCCCCATGCAATTCCACTATTGCAATGAGACAAGTTTTTCCCCACTCAACTAAGGAAGCACTGCATATATATACAATTCAGTCTATGACTCCTCACCTGTGTCTTTTTTCTTTTCATGGTAGGTGTAGACAGCTCCTGCTGTACAGTTCTTGCCGTGACGCGTCATGTAGAAGTAGCTGGACAATCCAGGACAATGCCAACTCTCTTCTAACAGGAAGATATCAAATTAACTCTCACTAATGAAATCCACTGAAATTCAACATTAAGAAAATTAAGATCATGGCACCTGGCCCTCTCAATTCATGGCAAATAGATAGAAAAGAAATGGAAGCAGTGACATATTTTATTTTCCTGCGCTCCAAGATCACAGCACATGGGGGCTGAAACCAAGAAATTCAAAGATGCTTGCTCCTGGGGAGGAAAGCCATGGCAAAGCTAGATACCATTCTAAAAAGCAAATACATCACCCTGCCAACAAAAGTGCATATAGTCAAGGCTGTGGTTTTCCCAGTTGCAATGTATGGCTGTGAAAGTTGGACCATAAGGAAGGCTGAGTACCAAAGAATTGAGGCCTTTGAACTATGCTGCTGGAGAAGACTCCTGAGAATCCCTTGGACTGCAAGGCCATCAAACCAGTCAGTCCTAAAGATTATCAATCCTGACTGCTCTTTAGAAGGTTAGGTACTGAAGATGAAACTCAAATACTTTGGCCACCTAATGAGAAGGAAGGACTCACTGGAGAAGAGCCTGATGCTGAATTATTATTAATTATTTGTTTAGCAGAGTGATTGCTTTGGGAAACAGCTGTTCTTGTGTCTAACTGTTCTTGCGTGCAGTGCCCTATATAGCATCATTTTGAGGGTGTGTGTGTGTGTGTATAATAAACATATAAAACGTATTTCTAGGATGATTAAATAGGATAATATAGGCTAATCCTATATTAATGATAAAGCATTGAAGATATTAAAGTCACCGAGATACAAATTAGCCAGACAGATGATGCCAACCTACTCACAAGACACACTTTGACCACCGAAGCCAGCAGTCCCTTTCGGACAGTTTTTCGGGAGGACCTTCCGGCTGTAAAGCAACAACAGGAACAATGACAGCGAGCCCGTTTATTCCGCGGTCAAAAAGCGATTCTGCTGCGCCGAATGACGGACAGCAACTGAAAGTTTTGACAGATGCCTGGTTGGGGGTTGCAGATCAAAATACCTCAAAAGGAGCCAGCTGAAAGATTGGCACCTTTAAGCAACCATTCCTGGCCTCTACACACTTATGCAGCAACTTTCTTCTCTGCCGCTTTTTTGCCGAAAAGAATTTCTCAAGAAATCGACAGTTTGCCAATTTGGACAATTAGTGCCCCCAAACCGGAAGCAGGAAGTCCAAGAGTCCGGAAGGGCTCCAAAGGACAGTACCCCTCCCGGATGTGTATCAGATAAAGCGTCCCGCGAAAAAGGGATTGAGGGCTGAACGATTTTCTAAACCAGTTTAAGATTTGTGGACTGAGGAATTCTGGGAGTTGAAGTCCACAAGTCTTAAACTGGCCGAGGTTGGAGACCTCTGTTCCCGTAGCTTTTGTCTCTCTTTTTTTAACGCCCTTAAAATCTTTTGTCCACAATTCCTTTGCAGGTGTGGGGAAAGACAGATTTGGGGGGGGGGGGGACACAAGGTGCTTTTTCCTCTTAAATATCTCCAAAATTATGAGTGTATAGATTCTTTTTGCAGTTGCTGTTTCTTTAGATCAACTGCTGTTTGCTGATATGTTTAGCTATAGTAGGATATTTCATACTTCTCCTATTCCTAAAGATACTTGGAGCAGAGTAGGCAACTTCTGTAATACGAATATTTTGAAGGTCATTAGTCCAATCCTTTAGTTGGATAAAAGTTATTTTCTAAACTATCCAGAATGCACTATGTTGTAAGCCTTACCATCTCTTAAATTTTATCTAAACTTGCTATTTGCAACTAACTTTCCCCAATCTAATTGAATGTTGTGGGTTTTGCAGTTTGTACATGGAGGAAATCAGGTGGGGAAGGCTATTCTTGTGTTGTGAGTCTCTTGTAAGTTGCTTTAAAATAAAAGTGGGAAATGCAGTTGTGTTGTATTTACCTATATCAGGGATATACATGTAGTCCTCAACTTACAATCACAATTGAGCCCAAAATTTCCATTGCTAAGCAAGACAGTTCTTAAAGTCAGTTTTGCCCCATTTTATGACCTTGCTGCAGTTCCATAAATCACTGCAATTGTTAGTAATACAGTTATTGTGAATATGGCTTCCCCATTGACTTTGCTTGTCAATGAATCACAAAAGTTAATCATATGACCAGGGACATTGAAACTAATAAGTATATGCCAATTGCTAAGCATCTGAATTTTGATCACATGACAGTGGGGTTGCTACAATGGATGTAAGTGTGAAAAGCAATCATAGATCACTTTTTTCAATACCGTTGTAATTTTGAATGGTCACAAAATGAATGTAAGTTGAGAACTACCTGCTCCCTTTAGGGTTTGCAGTCCACCAAAGACCTTACAGAACTCACCACCTCTTATCAAACCAGAGAGGGAGAGAATTTTAAAATGTCCTGGCAGACATATTCCAAGTGTACTTTAGCAGAAAACATTCTAAAGTTGGAGTAATGCTCTCTATTCATTCCAGTTGTTAGGCTCTTCTACCAGATCTAAACCCCTCAGCCCAGTTCTGTGAAAATGATGTTTTTGATCTACCAGTCTAAATAACCCAGAAATACAAAACTGAAATAGAGGTGTGGCATGGGAAATATTTTAGTATGAAATTCCTTTATAAAATGTATAAAGGCAGATGTTTGGATATTAAAAAAAGGATTTTATGAGGGAAAAAAAATAGAGGGAAACAACTATTACCTGAACAGAATACTATATAAAATCAATGCAGTCGGCAAAAATAAACTACAGTAGTTAGTTGTTACTGAAGGTCCTGAGTTCCAGCTTATATAGGTTTATTGTAGAAAGGATGGTGGGGGAAAATGAGGCTGTGTTTGGATATTGATCGTGTAGGAACATGATCTTGGTCATTTTCGTTTACACAGAAGTTTCTCCTGAGCACTGGTTTTACAAAAGGGTGAGGAATGGGGACAAAACCCAGTCTCTGGAATATCTATTGCTTTGCCCAATCAAGAAAATGCTGTGGGTCCAATCAGCAAATAAAAAGTCATCTAAAGACTAAAGCCACTATCAGAAGACTTGATGGACAATCTGACTTTCAGTAGGTTTCCTTTTACATTTTACACAGAAGAGGTCCATTTGGGCATAAAAGCTACTTTTCATCTAGTCACATCTCAGAGCATGTATTAGTTTATTAAATCCTTTAGGGGGCACTGTGTGCCAAAACTAGGAATTGGCCTTCCCACCAAAATGAAAATTTTAATTACAAGGTGGAAGAAATTTTGAAAAAGTTAATGTTACTTCCCATGAAATGTGCCTATACCAAGAAGAAAGACTTTTCTGCCTGGGAGTCTTAAGATAATTATCTCAGATGTCACAACCAGCTGGAAATGAAGCTCATATAACAAACTGCTGTTTGAATTACATCATTCTCTTCTGTTTTGGCAATGATATTAGCCAGCTGATCTGAATGCCTGGCAATTATTGTGCCTCCCAACTGGTACACCCCCCACTTCTTCCCTTCCCACCTGTTCAGAGACAATAAGTATCAATTGCTTTCCTTTTCATTTGTGCATATGGTTTCTATTTGTAAATCTTTGGAATTGTTGGAAGCCACCACCCCTCCTAGAAGAATGAAATATTTTGAGAAATATTTAAAAAGACAGAATATTATATTTTCCTTAAGGAGAAATAAAGAGACATGCCTTTGGAGACAGAGAGCACCACACACACACACTTTTCATAATAGCCCTCAGCAGATTTCAACACTTAAGAGATACAAGAGCTTATTGAAAGCCAAGTTTCTAGATAGCTCTATTCATAGGCAAAGCAAATACTGCAGGCAGAAATCTATTCAAGACAGGATATTTTGAAATTCACTGCAGCAAGGTGTAAACAAAGGTATGATTAGCCCTTAGGCACAGGAATTGCCCAACACCGTTTCAGCTGCATCACCCCCAGCAAACTTCAACAGAACATGGGAGCTCAGACAACCAAAGAGCTACCTATGATCCTTATATAACCTAGGGTGACCAACCGTCCTCTTTTGCCCGGACATGTCCTCTTTTTACGTCCTGTCCGGGGTGTCCGGGCGGGTTTT
>JAEANM010013420.1:0-14403 GCA_017656035.1 Myanophis thanlyinensis | reverse complement strand
AACAAACAAACAAACAAACAAATGGAGGACAATGCAGGCGAAAGCCAGAAGTCATGCGGTTGTGTCTTCTCCTGCCTTAGCAAATCATCTTGAACAACCTTGAGATCAGGACAGAAACATCTGCCACATGCCCTCTTCTTGCAAGAGAATTAAAACAAAAGAATGGAAAACCATTTGCTAAATGATCTGTTTCCCATAAAATGTCTAATTGTGGGCTTTTCTTCCTTTGCTTTTATAATATATCTTGGACTAGAATAAATGTTCATTCGTTTGCCAATAAAACAACCTTTCCCCAAATCTGAGGTCCTGAATATTGTCCATGGGGTATCTTTTCCCCCCAAAAAAGACCATCATTTTCATAGAACAATCCTCCAACCTCTATTTGGAGTTGGGAATTTTGTGGCCTCTTATAAATTGCCAGATATATTTATCATTATGGAGGAAAACTGGTGTGTGAAACCTGGCAGAATGCCTTGGACTTGCAAAGTAAAGCTCAGCATGTACTTTTGAAGTTTGTCCTGACTGTATCACGCCGCTCTGTTCAGCGCCAAGCCTCGCATAGGGGCTGTCAGTCAATATCACCTATATACGTGGCCATCTGTTTTTGTGTTGATAGCCCATCCCAGAGTTTAGATTAGCAAACAGTCACTGTTTATCTCTCTGCCTCTGCAAGGGGCATGGTAGCCGTGACCTAGATAGACTTCTTGCCCTGATCACCCAGAGCTCACCTTTCCTCCCAGCTACCGTTCCCAGAGACTCAGCGTTCATTGGCTGCTGGGAAGTCAGGACACAATCCTAGATTACCATTGGCTTACTTGACTGGGTAGAGATTTCCCCATCTCCCCTTACTTTACGCTTTGGACAAGAGTGAAGAAGGAATGAGATGATTCTGCTGACTGGGCATTGAGTCTCAATAAGCCTCCTCCTCACCAAATTCAGGATAACTATGAGGGAGTGATTAAAAACCAAGGGTCACCTCAGCTGGTTTCAGAGAATTACTCAAGTTATCAATGAGATCAGTACAAAGGACGTGTCTTCTGCAAGGCATTCGGCAAACATCTTCAGTTCATCCTTCCTCCGCTCAATTGATGTTCTCAGCAAATCCGTGTCGGGTTTAGCCTGGGAAACCAGCAAGTGACCATCTCAACAGGTCAGCTGATGAAGCTTGTAACTGAGCAAGAATTCAAGATGAGACTCTCCATTCCTGTCTGACAACCTTCTGACTCTTCCATGAGGAACATCTGGTGGCCCAAAACATCTGTCTCTTGAATCTGGAACCTTATCCAAACATAACAAACAAATGCTGGATTGATATGTCTGTGGAGATTTTCAATCATCCAGGTCATGGTTGTCCCAAAGATGCTTTTTGAAAAGCAACTGGACTTTCTTACTTTTTTCTCTGAAAATGTTTCACTTCTCTTCCAAGAAGCTTCTTCAGTTCTTCAGCGAACTGAAAAAGCTTCTTGAACGAGAATAGATTGATATGTATTCCCCCAAGCCCAGTTCCATTCATTCGCTGAACTCTGTTGTTATTACTGTTTATCAATTTTCTATACATTTCTTTGCTTGAGCATGTTTTTAATAAAAACTGTTAATACCTCACTGCAAAGTTTTGTCATCTGCCTACAAATTTTAGTTTGGTGTGGATTCTTTAAAAAAAAAGGCAATTTTCTGACATGTTGGTACAAGAAAAATGGCAGAAGTACAAAGTTAAGCCATAACATAGATTTTAAAAAGGAAGCATTCTAGTGCTCAAAGTCAGGAAAAAGAGAATTGGCGCTGCCCATGTTTGTGAGATATCCTCTCCAACTTTATATCATTGCTTTCCTCTGTTCCCCCTTCCCAAATTATCTGCAGCCTTCTGTATTAAAAGTTGGCATGGAAGCAATGATAGCTGGCCCTCTCATGTGGCGCTTCAGCGCTTGGCAAGATTTTTAGGCAGCAAGCCAGTCAAAGGATTTGCACTTTATCCGAGGGGAGGGAAAGCTTCATGGCAGCTAGAAAATTGCACCCAGTTAGTGGCAGGACATCTATAGCACTGACTCAAATAGTGGCGGGATGTCTACAGCAGAGCAGGACAGGTTATGGCAAGCCTCACCCTGCGTTGATGTCACTGAGCAAGACCATCCTTTACAGGACTGTGAGACAGTGGTATCAGCGCCCATTCTCAGATGCCAAGGAAGCACATGTTGTTGCTTGCCAGCAAAAAACAGGCCAGCCAGCCCCCATGGCTCGTGTTCTGCTGGTAATTGCTAATTGCCCGGGTTTTGCTGACAAACAACAGTCAAAGCATCTCTCTTTTTATCACCTCTGCTTTGCGGGTTTTTCTTTTTTTTAAATCTGGGAATCAAATTATGCCGATTGACGTTCCTAGCTCTAGGGAGGCTGTAGGGAGAGCCACACTTTTGCTGGGTAATGTGGGATGAAAGAGGGAAAAGGGCACCAAGTCTTGACTCAGCCTATATTTGAAAGATCATCTCCTGACGTTTCCCTTGGTACTCTCTGAGCTTGGTTGCTTTCTTGAAGACGTTTCGCTACTCAAACTAGGTAACATCATCAGTGCTACTCCAAGAGTTTCTCTGAATACCTTCTCCCTTGGAGGTGAGAGAAATGTGGCTGGATGGAAAGGATTTTTTTTGGGTTGTGGTTAGCGAAATCTTTTCCAATGAGATATTGTACCAAGGTGGCTCTCAATATTATTTCTCTTATAGGTATCAGACAAAACTTATTTTCATTCTACTGAGCCTCCAGATGTTTCCTCTGCAACTGGAAACATCTAAGGTAAAGGTAAAGGTTCCCCTTGCACATACATGCTAGTCGTTCCCAACTCTAAGGGGTGGTGCTCATCTCCATTTCTAAGCCAAAGAGCCAGTGTTGTCTGATGACAATTCCATGGTCATGTGGCCAACATGACTAAATGCCAAAGGTGCAGGGAGTGCTGTTACCTTCCCACCAAGGTACTCTCTATTTTTCTACTTGCACTTTTACATGCTTTCGAACTGCTAAGTTGGCAGAAGCTGGAGCAAGTAACGGGAGCTCACCCCATTATGCAGTGCTAGGGATTCGAACCGCCGAACCGCTCGCCTTTCTGATCGATACGCTCAGAGTCTTAGCCACTGAGCCATTGCATCCCCTTTTGGCAACATCTAGAGCAGTGTTTTTTGAACTTTGGCAACTTTAAGATGCGTGGACTTCTTCAACTCCCAGAATTCTTCAGCTCTAGCCAGGGTGGCTTTGGCCATGCAAATTGACCTTGCTAATGGACTCCCTGGAATGAG
The DNA here is from genome assembly GCA_017656035.1 of Myanophis thanlyinensis. NCBI lineage: Eukaryota > Metazoa > Chordata > Lepidosauria > Squamata > Homalopsidae > Myanophis > Myanophis thanlyinensis. Next base: position 11,125 of record JAEANM010013420.1, on the reverse strand, counting down.
TTTTGAAAGCTTTCCAGCTTTGCTCCCTACAGGCAAACCCCATTCTGGGTTGCCTGCTTGCAGAGATGTGCCGTGGGTGTGGTCCAAAGAGTCAAGATGCCTGTCTGGGGAATTCTGGAAGTTAAACTCCACACATCTTAAAAGTTGCCAAACTTGAGAAACGTGGGGTCTCAAAACTTGGGAACTGTATGATTTGTGTAGTTCAACTCCCAGAATTCCTCAGCCAGCATGGGAATTGAGAGTTGACATCCACACATAGCTGACTGGGGAATTCTGGGAGTTGAAGTTGCCAAGTTTGGAGATGCCTGATCTAGAGCAGGGGTCTCCAACCTTGGCAACTTTATGACTTGTAGACTTCAACTCCCAGAATTCCTCAGTCAGTCTTCTTGACTCTTTTGACTACGTTCACTGCACATCTCTGCAAGCAGGCAACCCAGAATAAGGTTTGCCTGTAGGAGCAAAGCTGGAAATCTTTGAAAACGCATTCAGAGCGGTCAATTAGCAAGGTCAAGTACATGCTGGCTGAGGAATTCTGGGAATTGAAGTCCACAAGTCATAAAGTTACCAAAGTTGGAGACCCCTGGTCTAGACGATGGTGGGTTGCCCACCTCATAAGGTGTTGGTCCTGTCTCCACTCACAGAGATGATTGCTTCCAGCCTCCTTTCAACCCAGAAGAAGTCAGCTTTTTCTTTGCACATGAAAAGGAAAGGTAGAGTCATTCCCAGCTGCCTTTCCAGGTAGGGGGAAGATGCAGCAGATAGGGCTGGGGAAAGGAGACTGACCAAATTCAGCAAATTTTGCAGATTAGACTGCCAAGATTTGAACCCCGGGCTGTATTAGGACCTCATGCCAACTACTCTTTGAGCTTCATCAGAAGAAATCTGCTAATTGTAGCTTCTTTGTTGTAGATTTGCAGGATGAATCTCATTTTGAGAGTGTGCCAGTTCTTTCATTTTATTCTAAATGGCTCCGAGGTAGGCTTAGAAGACGCATATTTAAAATAAATATAAAGACAAAAGAAGCAGTTAAGATGTAGGATTTGAGGAATGCGAGAGAGGGAAAAGGGAGAGGTTGTAGACAACCAAGGATTTTATTCTGGTTAAAATGGAAAAGAAACCATTAGTCAGGTCTGCAACGCATCGTCTTTGGTGAAAGGGTAACATTGGAAGATGACACATCAGCTTCCGAATCAACACATATGTCTTATTGAGTGATGTGAGCTGCACAGCATTTATCTTTTGTTACTTTTAGGAGCAGAAATTATTCCAAGGGGATCTTTATTGTACAATTCCTCTAGCATAGTATTTCTCATTTGCTAGAGCAGTGTTTCTCCCACTTAAAATATCTGGATTCCAACTCCCAGAATTCTGGGAGTTGAAATCTGAGCATCTTTAAATAACCAAGGTGGAGAAACATCGCACTAGCAAGTTCTGCATAGGATCTGCTTCCAAATGCCATCTTCTTCCATTGGGATCTCATCCATTCTTCTGCCAATTGTTTTACTGCAGTCAGTTTAAATTGTTTTAATTGTAAATAAATTATCTACTGCAAATTTACTGTGTAAAACTCTTTTTTTTCCCCACTTCCCTCCAAAAAGAGGGAAAAGGTGAAGTGGTCCACTCAGACCCCATCCAGATACAATACAGGTGGTCCTTGACTTATGATCACCGTTGAGCCCAATGGTTTCTGTTGCTAAGCAAGGTAGCTATTCAGTGAGTTTTACCCCATTTTATTTTTGCCATGGAGGTTAAGCAAATCATTGGAGTTGTTAAGTGAATCATGCAGTCGTTAAGCGCATTTGACTTTCCCCCGTTGAGTTTGCTTGTTGGAAGCAAGCTGGGAAAGTTATAAAGGAGGAATCTCATGATCCTGGAACAATGCAACATTATAAATGCATGCCAGCTGCCCGATCACGTGACCATGGGGCTACTGCAACAGTCGTAAGTGTGAGAAACAGTCATACGTCACTTTTTCAGTGTTGTTGTAACTTCAAACAGTCACTAAGTGAATGATTGTAAGTCGAGACTACTTGTAGGCCAGCTTTCCTCAGTCAGCTGTTCTCCAGATCTACCAGATGGGCACCACAGTCTGCCCAGACTGGATGGAAGTTCCAGCAATGGTCCTCTTAGATCAGGGATGCCAAGGCCCAGGGGCCGGATCCAGCCCATGAGGTACTTAGATCTGGCCTGCAGGGCCACCCTGGAAACAGTGAAGGACTGACCCGCAGTGCCTCTGCCAGTGAAAACGGGCTCCCGAGCTCCGTTTTCAGCTGCAAAGGCCTCCTGCAACCCTCTCTATCAGAGAAAACAGAGCCTCCCGAGCTCCGTTTTCACTGGCAGAGGGTTGAAGGAGGCCGTCACAGCCAAAAATGGAGCTCAGGAACCTGTTTTCGCTGGCAGAGAACTCGGCCCGCCACAGGCGCCCCTGACAGGAATGACGTCGAGCTGATCACGCCCACCCTAGCCACACCCACTGCGACCCGCCGAAGTCAAACACAACCTTGATATAGCCCTCGATGATATCAAGTTTGACACCCCTGACTTAGAGAGATCTGAATCCAATCCAATTTGTAAAAAAAAAAAACCACCTTGTTGCTATTATGCAGGAATCAGCGTTCCCAGACAGGGAAACCAAATGTTCTTCTGGACTTTGGAACACAAGTTGCCGACAGGAATGGATTCCCTTCAATTCCCATGCGGCAGTTTCTTTCCTTGTATCTTGCTTTGTCACACCACGTTCTGCTGCCCCTTTCTGCTTTTGTCCTCTCTTAGCCTGTTATTGCAGGACCTCCAATAGATACTACAGGTAGTCCTTGACTTACAACCATTTGCTGAGTGACCGTTCGAAGGGACAGCAGCACTGGAAAAAATAACTTAGGGCAAGTTTTTCACACTTATGACCGTTGCGGCATTTCTGTGGTCAGGTGATCAAAATACAGATGCTTGGCAACCGGTTCATACTTATGACGGCTGCAGTGTCCTGTGGTCCCATGGTCACCTTTTGCAACCTTCTGACAAGCAAAGTTAATGGGGGAAGCCAGATTCATTTAGCAACCGTGTTACTAACTTAAGAACTGCAGTTGCTTTACTTAACAACTGTGGCAAGAAAGGTCGGGAAATGGGTCAAAAGTCACTTAACAAATGTCTTGCTTAACAACAGAAATTTTGGGCTCAGTTGTCATTGGAAGTTGAGGCGTAATGGAATGGGGGGGTTGGTAACATAAAACACCTGATCATAGATATTATTGGCTATGGTGAGAAACAAAATGATGGATTAAGATTGACCATGTGCTGATACGGAGCTGCTATTAAACTTCTTAAATGAACCCCCATGTTCTGGCTTCACACGACTACCTTGACCCATAAACTAACTGAGGATTCCCATATTTATAGTCAATAGTCCCATAGTTAATATGTAATTTAAACCAGATCAGTATTCTGCAGACTAAACGAAGCATTGTGATTTATATTCTTATATTGGGGCATGGCTGGCTGGGGAATTCTGGGAGTCGAAGTCTAAAAATCCTAGAGCTGCCAAGGTTTCACACCACTGTTTAGTTCTACCATAAAAGGTGGAAATTCAATTATACCATCACAACCACCATTCTGCCTTTTTTTTTTTTTTTTTACTGTATCCTGGCCATTTGTTTTCTTGGGTAACCCTATGGTAGTTGCAGCATTCCAAAGACTAAAATAACACAGTAGGGTATGAATTAAAGTGCAATTGTTCAAAGTAAGTGGCTGATTACATCTCGATCACTTCCAGCATCAATATGGTCATTGCCGATTCCATGTATAATTTACTTATAATCTTAGAGGGTTGTGGTACCACAAAGTCTGAGAGCTCCTGTGCTAAGAAGAAATACTAAAACTCAGCATTTTGGACTAACGCTAACTGATCTGCTGGTTCTTTAATTGATATGGAACTGCATATTCCATTTAGACAAGGTAAGAATCCCATCCATGGATAAATATTCCCAGCCAAAATCTATATTCTGGTGAAGGACTTTAATCTGATCACACATAGCCATTCTGATTTGACCCAATGTATGCTGTCAATAAACTCTGTTGAATGTGCAAACAAAAAAAATGTTTGGAGAAGCTGCTCCAAATACCCAGAAAACAAACAAAGAGAGAGAGAGAAGGAGGGAGGGAGGACTGACTCAGTTGGTACTTAGTATATTTGCAGAAATCAGTAACATTTTCATATCTTTTCTCCAGAAACTCAAGATGGCTCACATGGACATTTCCCTTCCTTTCTTCCTCACAACAATCCTGTGATTAGGTTCAGCTGAGAGACTGTACAAGTAGGCCTTGACTTACAGAAGTTCATTTAGTGACCGTTTGAAGTCACAACGGAACTGGGAGAAAAAAGTGACTTACGGCTGTTTTTCACACTTATATAACTGTTGCAGCATCCCTGTGGTCACCTGATCGAAATTCAAATGGTTGGCAACTGACTCACATTTATGACAGTTGCAGTGTCGTGGGGTCATGTGATTCCCCTTTTGCAACTCTCTGACAAGCAAAGCCAATGGGGAAGCCAGGTTCCCTTAATCATCATGATACTAACTTAACAACTGCAGTGATTTACTTAGCAACTGTGGCAAGAAAGGTCGAAAAATGGGGCAAAACTTACTTAACAACTGTCTTGCTTAGCAACAGAAATCTTGGAATCAATTGTGGTCATACGTCGAGGACTACATGTATCTGGAATCAGAGAGTCAGTTTCCAGCTGGAAGAATGGAACCAACCTGGAACCAGTTCAAGATAGATTTGAACCTTGTTCTCCCTCTCGTTCAATATCTTTACCGTTACACCACTCTGGCTACCAGACTGGAGACCTTTGCCCCAAATATGAGAAAACGATAATCCAGAGTTGAATATGATATCCTGATATGATAGCATGCAAGTGTTGTAAGCTGACAATACGAGCAATTTCAAATCTTTCTGTGGTGCCCAATAGAAAAGTTTACTTGAGATTTTACACTCACTAATCCTGTGATGGCAAACCTTTTAGAGACCTCTCTCTCTTTCTCTCTTTGTCTCTCTCTCTTGTGCATTTGTGGTGGAGAGCCAAAGACCAGCTGGCCGGCGGGGAGGTGGGGCATCACAACCCCACCTGCAGCTCTGCAGGAGGTGAGATCTTTTTCTTTCGCAAGAAGTTGCAGTTGATTGACTGAACTTTTTTTTTTTGGTCCCACAGATTTCAGATTTCTGCAAGCGACGGTGAGAAACACGACAGAGAAATGCAGTGGAGCTGAGCTGGAGTGACGGCACGCGTGCCCACAGAGGGGGCTCTGAGTGGCACCTCTGGCATGCATGCCATAGGTTCGCCACCACTGCACTAATCTATACATTAGTAAAATTATTGTAACCGTTTGTTTATTTGGAAACTTCAGTTACTTGAAATCATATGGCAACGATTTTTGAATCAACATACCTCAAATGGGCTAATTTAAAGAATGCATCCAAGCCCATTACTTCAATCAGACTAAAATTTGGCTAAGTTGTGACTGGCTCAATGTCACCACACCTTCCAACTACAATTTCCCCAAATTGGTACTTTGCATGGTGTGAGAGAAGATGGCAGAGGTGTAGCCTCACCCTCTTTCCAACTTCCCTCTAACTCCACCTCTCCGGAGGACATCCTGCCATCCACCCAATTCTGCTGTAGTGGAAGCCACAGTTTTAAGGAGAACATTCAATTCCTCAATTCTTTCTCACCCTAGCTGCTGCTGTTATTACGGCTCATCACCACCAGCTAGACGTTTAGATTGGATTTGGCATTTTAGTCCCTCTAAGCCTTATACTTATACCTCAAAACATTTCCGCCATTTTATTTAGGTTGCCTTGCCCAGGGATTCTGGGATTTGAAGTCCACAAGTCATAAAAGAGCCACAATTGCCCACCCCTGCTCTATCGAATCCTTGTCAAGGACCTGGGGTAGGCAGATGCTTCTTTGATGCTGTTGTGAGATATATTGTTGCAGGATGGTGATTATATACACAGCAATATGAAATCACATCTACCAGTTCTTTAGCTGGTATTGGCCTTCATGCACACTGAGTTCTTCTGAAGAATATAGGATGTTGTAATATATTGATGTGGTAAATGTGTGGGTCCCAGCAGTGTGGCCTTATGTAATTGACAGATGGGAATGTTGTCAATGTGCAGATTCTCTAAGTCCTGTCCAAGATTTTTTGGTATCACGCTAGTGAGCCAATAGCCACTGCCTTATACCATAATCTTTCGACTTCAATTTTCAGATCTTGATAGCTTATAATCTTTTCCAAATCTTACTCCTCTATTCTACTGGAATTCCCTGGTATATACACAATTAATATTCACACTTTCTTTCTTTTTTTCAACCACAGATATTATGTGGCATGTTATGAGCCAAGACTTTATCCGTCTGCATTTGGAAATCCCATAATGTTTTAACCTGGTCATTTTGATTACTTTTTCAACTTTATATTCCCACCAATTTTTTTTCATTACTGGCACATGATGATTTTTACAGATTTCCCAGTAAATCATTCTCTATTACGTTTATAATCAGTTTGTGTGATCTTCTAACACAAGCTAAGTATATGGGGCACTGTTTCTTCTGCTTCTTTGGATAATCTGCACTGTTAATAATTTGATGGTTTTTCAGTTCTGGCCTTGATTGCATTTCTCTGAATATCTTGCTGTTGAGCACCCAAAATCAAACTTTTAGTTTCTTTTTTTTCAATGTCCCATTTGTAAGCCACTGCCAGGTTTTATCTTGATCCACTTTCCCCCTCCATCTTTTGTAAAAATTGACCATATAATGTTTTTCCGTGCCAGCATTCCGTTCATTACATTATTTTGATATTCATGTTTTGTTTCCTTTACATTCAGTGAGTTCAATTTTAACTCATCTCAGTGTTTATCCTTGACTTGATTTTACATAATCAGTCAATGCATGCTTTTTTTCTTCGACAATTTGTTTGACTTGAAGTAAACCTTTGCCTCCATTTCTGTGCGGCAGCTACAATCCATCAATATCACTATAGAGATGTAGTGCATAATGAATATGCGTCAATTTTCTTGCTTTTTCAGTCCAAACCATCCAGTTCAGCTTGTGTCCAGTTAACAATCCCATCAGCCTACCATATCACAGGTACTGTTGGCTTTGATAGTGTTTCCACCATTCAGTTCTGTCTTTAGCAATTTTCTCACTCTTTGGATGTATTCTTTACTAATCACAATCTTATCCATGCTTGAGATTCCCCCAAATGCCCAGATACTTATAAATATAGCCTCTTTGGCCACTTGGCATTTCAAATCCATCACTGTTCACAATTTTACCTTATTATTAGCTGTCAAAAAAACCACACTCCCCACATCCCTTCTCTCCAACAGCCAGAAACAATAAGGGATAGGACGATAATATCAAGATGTGAAGCTACTTGCTCCTTCCCATTTGGGGTTAAGGATACTTTTGAGTAGCGTGAGGCTTACTCTGCACCTAACAGTTTCACTTTCCTGCCAGAAACTAGTATCACCATCAGCCATTCAGTCATGTCCAACCTTCACTCACTCAATGGATCAACAGTCTCCATGTTCTTCTGGCTCACATCACTCAGATCTGCCATCATGATCTAAGTGTCTTCTTTTATAGTGTCCAGCCAGTGGGTTCCAGGGCAGCCCCGTCTCCTTCTTCCGTTGATCACTTCCACCCTTATTGACTTTTTTTTAGTGAATCAGCTCTCACGACACGACCAAAGTATGACAGCCTCTCTTTGGCAATCTTGGCTTCAAGTCATATTTTTGGTGAAGTTCGGCAGAGGACTTCGTCATTTTTGCAGTTCATGGGATGCAGTTTGAACCAGCACCCCGGTTCAAAGGCATCAACCCTTCTCCTATCTGCCTTTTTCAGAGTCTTAAGTTTTGCTGCCACAAGGAACAATTGGGGGGGGGGAATTATTGGGTTAACTAACAAAAGAATCGTTTTATGAGCCCGCCAGGAGAGCAGGAGAAGCAGACACAGCCAGATGCAAGCAAATGTTCTGTAAAAAACTGAGTCCAGCAAAGAAATTGAAGTGGTGAAAGAACAAGACTCATCTTGTGACCTGGAAGACACTTGGCAGTCTGCTGCCTCGCTGCATTCCAGTTCTCCCTCTGGTCCTCCTTGAACTCCATCCCCAAAAGCCTATGCTCTTAATAGACTCACGCTTGTTCTCCCGTCCCTGTTGACACACCCTTCCCTTCCTTTTCCCTCTCCCCAGTGGGCTGCAGGCCTAGGTTTGCTGTCTGGCTTTACCCACCCAGGCCCAGCCATCTTTCCTGAGTGCATCAATCAACTTGCCTTTCAAATTGATCTGAGAAAAGGTAAGGCTTGCCCAGCCTAGCTTGCAAGGGATTGCCTTGAACCGCAAACCAGGAGTTTTAGATAGCTGGGAAAATGAAAAACTACTTAAATTATAATTATGCCTGAGAACACACAACCTCTGCCCAAGCTCTCCGGGCTCCATGTGGAAATAAGGAGTAAGAGCTATTTAAAAGAAGGGATGGGCTGGAAGTGCAAAACAGCAGTAAAATTTTCACAGCGTGCTAAAACACCAAGGATCTTGTTTAGTTTTGGCTTGGTGTGTTAGCCAAGTCTAGCCACAGCTAACTCCATAAATCATGACATCATGACTTAAGCAAAGGCTTGACACAGTAGACAAACCCGTGTGAATATGACTTCTCTTAAATCATCCAGCTCTAAAAAGAGCTGTTAAAAATCTGAGCCTGCAAAAGAGCCAGACTTTTCTCTTTACTTCTGGACCGATGTCGAGGAATTAGCTGTTTCTATCAGAAGCGAGCTAAGAGATGTTGATGCCTGAAGAGAATGCAAGATGAGGCCTCTTTCTTTCCAAGTGCAAAAGCAGAATAGATGGGCCACTGGGTTTTAGTTCGACACTGCCAAGGGGGATAACAACTTAACAGAATAATAGAGCTGGAAGGAACTTGGAGGTCTTTTGGTCCAATCCACTGCTCAGGCCCGAAACACTATACTATTTCAGATCAATGGTTGTCCAATCTCTTCTTAAAAACCTCCAGTATTTTAGCACCCACAACTTCTGGAGGGAAGTGACTAATTGTTCTAACTGTTAGGAAATGTCTCCTTATTTCAAGGTTGCTTCTCTCCTTGATTAGTTTCTATCTGTTGCTTCTTGTCCTGCCTTCAGGTCCTTTGGAGAATAGGTTGACCCCCTCTTCTTTGTGGCAGCTCCTTAGATATTAGAAGATTGCTATCATCTCAGCCCTAATCCTTCCTTTCAACAAACTAGACAGACCCAACCATTCTTTGTATATTTTAGCTTCCAGTCCCCTAATCATCTTTGTTGCTCTTCTCTGCACCCTTTCCAAGTCTCAACATATTTTTTTACATCATGGAGATCAAACTGAATTCAATAGTCCAAGTGTTGTCTTACCAAGGCATTATAAAGTGGCACTAACACCTCACACGATCTCTACCACATCTGAAAATTTTCAAGTTGATTTTGGATATGCTGGGCAGGCTACATGCCTATGTCCATTCTCCAATATGGTGCTACAACCTCCAGCATACTGAATAGTAAGGTAGTTATGATTTTTGGCTCCTCAGGTTTCATAAGGCTGACTTCCGTAATGAACGCATATAGGAGCACAGATATGCTGCGAAGTTTTTTGCCTTGGAAAATAAAATTAGCCGCGTTTTAGCGTATGCATCTGATGTACCAATCTACAGGTAGTCCTCAACTTACAACCGGTTGCACAGAAATGGGACTTACGACCTGGTTTCAGAATTCCAATGTCTGCCTCTCCCTGTGGTCACATGACTGCATTTTGGGTGCTCAATTGGCTCACATTTACAGCTGTTTGCAGCATCCTGCAATCACATGACCGCTACTTGTCATATTTTTGCTGGAAACCAGTGTTTGCTGGTTTCCAGCAAAAAACATCCCATAGCGAACAAAAGGTTTACTTAATGACTGCCACAATTGAATTTGGTCATGTGGTAACCCACTTTAGGACTGTCACGACTTACAACCAAAGTTGCCAGCTCAATTCCTAGTCATAAGTTGAGGACTACTTGTGTTTTGTCTACTTTCTCGTTCAATTCATAACAGCAGTATGAAACAGAAAGACTAAACTGTGATGAGATCGAATTAAGCCAGGTGCTTCCTGACAAACAACGTGTTGTATTCTGGAAGTTTTTCTTTTCAATATGCCAGTGTTCACTTACCTCAGCCTTCTTGAACCAGATGTTCTCCACAGAGAATTAAGGGGAGGGGGATGACAGCAAGACAGAAAAAAGAAATCTTTATCTGTTCTTAGGCCTCTTTTCGCCCACAGCTGCTGTTTCGAGGAAAGAGACTCCTAATTGTGTAATTTGTTTCTTCCTCAATGCTTTCGTTGAAGGATGAACATATTAATTGAACGTCTTCGCTTGTATTTATTCCCTTTGGCTTCGTTTAGTAAAGCTTGGTTATTTGCAAATCTGAGAGGGGCTTGATACAACGCATGCCTAACACATTAAAATAAAAAAAAAATTGGAAGATCGAAACTCTCAAGCAAAGAACCGGCTGTGGTTGCCAACAGTGCTATTTAAAGATGGAGAAGAAACCCCAAGCAAGCTACAGCAGAGAAGGAGGGCTGACCACGGGATGTGGTTTAACAAAGAAGTCAAGGCGGCTACAATAGCTCGATCAAAGCTTTGCCTCACTCGCACACAGCTTCAATTGTGCCCTCATGGCTGCCATCTTAACTTTTTGGACCAAGTGAAGTTACAACAGTTCATCTAGGGAGCATTTGACGTTACAATGGCATTGAAAAAAAGTGATTTAGGGGCCCTGGTGGTGCAGTGGTTGGAATGCAGTATTGCAGGCTGATCCTGCCGACTGCCAAGAGTTCGATTCTGAGCAGGTCAAAGTTGACTCAGCCTTCCATCCTTCCAAGATCGGTAAAATGAGGATCCCAGGGGCAATATGTTGACTCTGTAAACTGCTTAGAGAAGGCTGTGAAGCACCGTGAAGAGGTATATAAGTCTAAGTCAGACATGGGCAAACTACGGCCCGCGGGCCACATCTGGCCCATTGGGCTTTTTAATCCGGCCCGCCGAACTAGTTAC
>JAEANM010013419.1:0-14404 GCA_017656035.1 Myanophis thanlyinensis | reverse complement strand
AAAACTACTATTAAAAATTTAATTAACCAAAAAATTTATCCAATTTTAAAATACCCCAAGGTGTCAGGCCAGGCCAGGCCGGTTAGTTGGAAAAAAATGGGTCTTTAATCGGAAAACTCTCAGGTCAGTAATGGTAATTTATCCCAAAAGGTGCTTTTTTTTCCCAAGAGGCAACTGGGCTTTCTGGTTTTCCTTTGAAGACCTTTCGCTTGTCATCCAAGAAGCTTCTCCAGCTCTGACTGGATGGTGAGGAATGGAAGGATCCACCCTCTGGTCAGAGCTGAAGAAGCTTCTTGGATCTTCAAAGGAAAACCAGAAAGCCCAGTTGCCTCTTGAAAAAAGCATTTTGAGGGACAACCATGACCTGGAGGACTGAGAATCTCCAGAGACTTTGATGCATTTATTTTCCTGGAGATTAAAGTCACTTTCGCTCTCTATTCAAAGTAAAGTAGTGTGTGTGTGTGTGTGTGTGTGTGTGTGTTGGGGGGACAGCACAGGGCTTGGTGGTGTTTTGGGTAGTTTGGGTAAAAATAACCATTGGAAGGACCCTCTGGGCATTGATTTGGGTGGGTTTCACTTAATCACTGGATAGTTCCAGTCAATTTATCTCTCACGTTAACCGGGGATGAAACTGGAGTTTGGGAAAGTGGCAGTGATGCTTTAGTCTTGCTAGCTTTCATTTTTAAAATTAAATGCTGCTATTTATGTGAGAATATATATTCATGATCCATTAAACTGACCTGTGACAGGGTTCTACTGTTTTCAGTTTTCACTTATTTCATTGGAAGTGTAGGTAGAAATTCCTTGCTTTATTAAATGATGTACACTTTCCTTTTTTGGTACGTATTTATGAAATAAGCCATTTCTGCCATGCAATGTGTAAAAGGGAATCCAGGAAATTTTCACCTAAAATACTATTGGCGGAGTTTTTAAGAATTTTCCTGTCCAGCATTTATGTCAAAGAATTAAAATGTAGGGTACAATTAAACAATTACAAAGGAGTGTATCTAAAATATTGAATGTAGCTTTTAAAATTCTTCTACTTGAATTACTCATTTACAAAACAGGTAAGTAGTGAAATACACTTAGGTGAAAAGAATCATGTTAAAGTGCTCAGAAGTTTTCTATTCTTCCCAGGAAAGCATTTTATTTCAGTCAACAGAACAGAGGAATGTTCATTTTAATTATTTATCTCTTCATATGAAACCACTGAAAATTCATAACATAAATACTTATATATTGATCAGAAATTTTTAGGTAGTACAGTTTTAAATTTAAAAGCAAAGTTGTTTTTACTACTTTCAGTGAATCTACTGAACTATGATTGTAGCTGTTACAAGTATTTTTATGATTCATCTTTGAAATGGTTTTCAGGCCAATCAATAAGCAATGTTACATCTGAGGGCAGTGGGGAGGAAGCTATAGATTCAGTTACTTCAGTGAAATTAATGTTAGAAAATGGTTTGTCTGCAGTTTTGGGAAAATTATAAAGGCTTAAGGAATTACGGGATTTGATTTGATTTGGTAACTGGATGTAAAATCCTGGCAGGGAAACTTAGAATTACAGAGTAGGAAGAGGCCAATTATGTGCTTGGTATGGGAATCCAAGTTACTATACTGTATATATTTAGGGATAAGCCTATCCTTACATTTTTTTAGTGTTTTAATTTTCACAATTGGCTTATGTGTAGATAATTTATGAATTATTCATTTTTCATTGTATTTTGATCAAAATCCATAGATGGGTGTATCCATGAGTATATGCAGGATATACAGATATTTGGAAAAAAAACAACCTTATGTTCTTGCAGATAAGCCCAAACCACTTTTTGTGTGTACTTTGGCACTTAAAATTCTTAGCTGTTTTGCAAGTATACTGTATATGATAAAAGGCCTGTCTACTCTTTTTTGAACACATATGAGAAGGAGAGCATCCTATATCTATGCTTTTATCATGTTGCTTTAATAGAGGTGTGTGTGTGTGTCTGTGTGTGTATGTAAACGGTATATCTGTTAATGATAATATTTTAGAGCCTCAGGTTGCTACTTATCATATATTATGGATTGTGACTTTGTTCGGTTATCTGCCGTTTAGAGTGATTTCGGTAGATGGAAAACCATATAAATGTTTTAAATAAATAAAATCCAATACCAAGAGAAAAAAGAAAAGAAAAGTGGTCATTATACAAGGGAGGGTCACCTCTTTTGTGCCTTCAGTTCAGTGTTGAGCCTGTTTTACTAATCTAGATGAAATGTTAATATATAATGCTGTTCCATGTATGATAAATACTTTTTGCTGATGCCCCAGGCTGGATAAAGCCAAACTGGATAAAGCCTTTTTGTGAAACAATAAAATTAAACATTGCATCAAGATCCTTAATTATAAAATTTCTTTCTAAATCATGCTGATATATGTAATAATTTGAAACCAAATTGAAATTGTAATTGAATAATCTGATTATATGACTTAAAGAGCTTTCAATTTCATACAACACCAACACACATCCAACTTTTAAAAAACATTTTCAAAAGGATTAATAAAAATATTTTCTGATAAATTTCGTATTTAAATCATACAGTTTATCACCTGGACCCATTTAGCCTCCAAAATTAGATATTCTAGTTCTTTATTCCTTGTTCAGATATAAAATACAACTTTTAATTTGACTTTTTAATTCCTTATAAAATTAGTTAGTTTCTGTTCAAGTGCTGCATCTCTTAAACATTTTAAACTTGTTAGTACCTTGCTGCTGCTAAAGCAGCCAGGCCACTCTGTTTAATACGTTTCAAATATATATTGCTCAGCAGATCTTGTAAAGAAGTTATATTCAAAACACAACTCATTAATAATCAACTGATTGAGGATACTAATTTATTGTTTGGCTCAAGCATTCCAATAAAACATTTTCCCTCCTATTTTTAGATTTGGGTTATTCCACAATGACAGTTTCTCATGGGATTTGGGATCAAAATATACCTATTATCTAGTAAGCAATTAATGATCAAACGCATTTGGTAGTTTTTGAGGCTGGAAATTAAGATACTTGTTTGATATCCTCAGGCCTAAAATTTCAGAAGTGTTGAAAGCTCTAATCATAAGGCAATCTAATCACAAGACAATCTCATATTGTCCAAGGATATTCAATAGACCTTAGCATACTGATAGGGGAGAATATTTGTAGCTCAGGGTTGAAATTTGGGATCCCTTAGTGCTCTTTGAGCTTGGTCATTTTCTTGCAGATATTTTATTACCTAAACTAGATAACAATCAAAACCCAGATGAGCAGAGATTAACACCAAGATAATCTTCATCAGAAGAACTTTATGCCATTTGTGAAAGACAGTGCTGGTACATGGTTTGGGCCTGCTTTGCTGCCTCTGTCCCAGGATGGCTTTGCCATCATCAGTGGAACTATGAATTCTAATTGTTCCAGCATATTCTACAACAAAATGTTAGGTTATTTGTTTGTGAACATATACTCAACAGAAAGTGGATCATGTAGCAAGACAACAGGACAAAATATACAAGTCGTACAACCAGAGTGATCAATGGTTAAGAAGAAAAATTAATATTTAGGATCAGCCAAGTCAAACTCTTGACCTTTATCCTAAAAAATATAGAAGGAACTGAAGTAGGCAAGTTCTTGTGAAGAAACAGGCTAAATTTCTTATGTACAGGCCAGATCAACCATTATCCAAATGTTTAGTTGTAATTGCTGCCCAAGGCACTACTAAAGGTTATTTTTGTAATCTTTAGATGTAACTTTAGATGATTTTCCTTAATTAATAAATGAACAAGTATAATGTTTTGACTCATTTGTCTTTATCTAGTTTCAGAACTTGTGTGGAAAGGAGGTAACATTTTAGGTTATATTTATGCAGAAATGTTGAAAATTCAAAAGGGTTCACAATTTTTTAAGCACTATTGTATTTGTCTAATCGAATCTAAGTATCTAATAGATAATACCTGTTAAACATTAATCTCATGGTGATACTCATTTTGATCATTTTAACCTTGCCCAGAGTTTAACTTAATGGAAGCTTTAAGCATTGAGTTTTATTCAAACTATTAAGATATTTTTGAGAAATATATAAATCCAATTAGTTTATACAATTTCTAAAAAAAACATAAATGCTAATCTCTTAATAGTATAATTAGCTTATAAATCATGTTGTTGTATAACATAAATATGCTTTGGTAATGGCATGAAGAATATTCAAAATAGCCATAATACCATCAGCAAATAAGGGTAATTTATATCCACTGCTGTGTATGAACTCACCTTAATATCTTTAGGGTCATTAATAGAAGAAAATCAAGGAGGCAAGGGATATAATTGTCAGGCCCCAATTTAAGTTGATAAATTGAGAAATACATTTACTAGGTGAAGATAAAAATTTGAAATCCAGTGAACAAAAGTTGCCCATATTTCTTGAATGACTGTAATATACTGTAAGCCTCATAAAATGATAAAGTAAATACAAAAATAAAATGATTGTTGACCTGTTACAAGTCCTAGTTTATGAAAATTCTGTACTGTTCAACTGGAAATTTATATCAACTTTTTAACATTGTTAAATATAATATTGTATATCACTAATGTGGTTTTCAGCAATTGAGTTGTTAGGTCACAGAAAAAGCTGTTTGTTTCTTGCAACATGATATCTGGCTGTAATTTTTACAACTTGTTACACATTTGTCTCTTTTTAAAAATCTGAGTCAATTTCCATACTGTCTTGACTATTATAAGCACTATGCCTTCTTGTAGGCAAAATATTTTTCAAGGCTAGTTTCCCAGGGTTAGAGATATCTGGCACCATTATAAGTTTACTAAATAGGAAGTGGACAAAGAGAAAAACATCTAAGAGGGAATATAGGTTTAAACTAAAGAAGCTAAATATCCAAAAAGGGAAGTACTCAATCCAATTGCGCTAAGGTCAAAGGAAAAGTATAACAGTTTTGAATGTCCAATTAAGCTTGGATTACTATCCTCCACTTTCCCCTTCTATTCCTCTTACATAGAATAGAAATGCCCCTATACTAGTGTTGATTATTATGAAAAAATAAGATTCTGATCAATCATTGTTTTTAATCTATAGTATTTTCAACTTGATAGCTTTCTTAAAAGTAGTAAAAATGGCTATGACACTGGACTTCAATAATTTAACACACCCACTCACACAGATATATTCCTGTGAAGGATTGCCAATTTCCAATTCCAAATTTTATTGGTCACATACACAGTCATACATGGGTACGATAAGCAGTGAAATGCTTACGCAACCGCAGGTAAGTTAAGGTAGGAAGGGAGGGCCACTTGATTTTAAAGTGTAAGTATCCATTATTTCAAATTTAAAATCAACTTGCAGCGAAAAGACTTTCTAAAAGTATTATTCCTTATACATCTGAAAGTAAGTTATTTTTTAATTTATTTCTGGTCAATTGCCAACACACTTTAAGTAGTTCAGTTTGTAGAGTAAAATGAATTTATCTTCTAAGGTCTTAATTCTGATTTCATGAAAAATAAGAATGAGTCTTCAGTGTTTTCAGATCTTTACATCTTATCAAATGTAAGAGCTGGAGCTTTTATGATTTTAAAGTTACCATGGATTCCATATATGGCAGTTTTTAATGTTTCAAATTTACTGTTGTTTATAAATAAGACTATCATTTCAATATTAATTCAATGTTAGTTAATTGTTGTTACTGGGAAAGCAATACATGGAGTTAATAGGTTTTTTTTATCCAATCTATTGGAGCTTGGAGAAGTGACAGAAGAAACAGTATTTAGCTCTTCTTGTCTGTCTGGGATTATCCATCTTTCCCCTTCCTATTTTCTGGAGAGAAATCATTTGCCTTGAGATGATTTAGAGAGAACCATCCTCTTCATTTTATGAGACTGATGGCTAAAATATTACATCAACATTATTTAAAGTAACCTGTAAGTTTTTGAGCATAAATAATTTACTATTCAGCTATTTATATGAGTAACTCCATCCGCAGGATCAGAGTGGGATAAAGAAAGAAAGTAACTAGATTGCCAAGAGAGCCGGAAGTCACCTATTTGTCCCAAAGGTGCTTTTTAAAGAAGCAATTGGAGTTTCTGGTTTTCTTTGAACACGTTTCGCTTCTCATCCAAGAAGATGAAGGAGCTTTTTGGATGAGAAGTGAAATGTGTTCAAAGAAAATTGCTTCTTGAAAAAATACTTTTGGGACAACCATGACCTGGATGACTGAGAATTTCTATAGACAAGTCCCCTATTTCTTTGGGTAATTGGTTCTGTTGACAAAGTCCTCTTGTTAGTGTTGTTCCCCCCTCCCCACATGGTGACAATCTGCCTTCTTGTACCTTGATTCCTTTTTTCTGTGCTGCCTAACAAGAGAATGCTGTAGGTTTTGACCTTCTTTTATATGACCGTTCTCATCCTCCCATACCAGTTGCCTTTTTGTCAAGGCTAAATATTCCCAGCTCCTTTAATCCGTCTTCATAGGACTTTGTTTCTAGCCCCCTAATCATCTTTGTTGCCTTCCTCTAAATCCTTCTTAAAGTGTTGCGCCCACACAGTGTTCAAATTGGGGACTAGTCAAACCAGAATAAAATGTAATGATTAATTCTAGGTAGTGGTGTCTAAGCTAGCATTTACCTTTTTACAATCACATCACACTGCCAAATTTACAAACAAATATTATCTGAGTACATATTTCTCATCTATACCTGTGCATTTCATATTTTTTTACTAAATGAAAAACTTGGGATTCGTGTTCATTATAATTCAAGTGGCTTCTCTGACTTGTCAAGATTATTTTGAATATTGTTTTTGTCCTCTAATATATTTAGTTTCTCATAATTTTGTGCTGTATGGCCAATTTGATAAGCATTCCCCTATCTGTTCATTCATGGCAGTAAGAAAAATATTAAAGAGTGTTGATACTGCTCCCCACTGCAGGCTAACTGATGACTAGTTCACTGTATCTTCCTTTTCCCCGAGAGCATCTTATTTGCATTTTAAATGCAGTAGTAAATAATTGTGTTTTAGATACTTCTAATTATAATGATATTGAAAAAAATGAATTTTGAAATGTTCCACTTTAATTAATATTATATCCATATATTGATATTGATTTTTTTGAAAAAAAATACACCTTTCAATAGAATTTAATAGTAGAAACTTTACAATGTCTGTCAGCTCCATAATTTCTTTTTCCATATGGATATAGATGTAATTGTTGTGCCTACTTTCTATTGTATTCTTTACTGTTGGTTCTATTATGTTCCACAGTGGCAGCATGTATATCAGAATAATCTCTGTTGTGGTTTGTGGATCTCTCATTCACAAGTACCCTAGAAAAGATCCTTTTACACTTCCATTGTGCTTTATCAGGCTCTTGTATGCATAAAGCCCAATTTAATGGGTTTTATATGCAGTGGATTGAATTTGCAATGCATGGTGCTATGTGTGCATTGCCATTTTTTCTTCTATGTAACCCTGTGCTACTGATTATCTTCTTCCTCTTGAAAGCAGAGATGGGAGAGAGGAAAGAGACCATGAATTGTCCCTTAGTGTTTCCTTTGTTCATGTGCTCTGTTATCTCCATGCTATTTTCTAAAGGCAAAAGTCTGATACCTTCCGTTCATTTCATTTGACTCAAGTAACAATGAAAAAAACTATCTTCTTTTTTCCCATCCCGCATATTTTTCCTGTCATATTTCCATCTCTAGATTTAATGGACATATTGCTTCAACAGCTGCCCCTTTCTTCCAAATGATCTGTTGGATTGTGGTTTCACTATAGTAAGTTTCAGAATTAGCCTGGATTGATATTTACATTAGAATAGGCCATATCATAAATTTTGTAATGTAGCAGTCATTTATGGTGCCAGATGTTTATTTAGTATGTTCACTCAAATGTTTTGCATGAAATTGTACATAAATAAAACAGCTAAAATATTCCCATTAAAATTTTTCTAAAGTTTAAATGTAACACCATTACTAGCAATCCTACTTGCTTATCACCAGGTGGGGTCAGGAAGGGAAATTGCATAAAAATGTTAAATGAACACAAGAAAAAAAGTTGGTTTCTATGTTTGAAAGAATATGTTTCTGGTATTGAATATGATTCAGGATTCTTTATTTTTCCCCCCTTCTCTGTGCTTCCCTCAGTACATTGCCAATAGTTACTAATCTGGGAATATAGTAAATATAGTTAATCCTCGATTTACAGCTGTTCATTTAGTGACTGTTCAAAGTTACAATGGCACTAAAAGTGACTTATGACCATTTTTCACACTTAACCATTGTGCATCCTGATGATCACCTGATCAAAATTCAAATGCTTGGCAGTTGACTCATATAATTACAGTATCCCAGGGTCATTCATAGCCTTTTTCAACATTCTGACAAATAGAGTCATTGGGGAAGCCCAACTCACTTAGCAACTGTGTTAATAACTTACCAACTGCAGTGATTCATTTAACAACTGTGACAAGAAAAGTCATAAAATGAGGCAAAACTCACTTAACAAATGTTTCACTTATGAAAGTGGGAGGCAAGGTTGTTGTGGATCCCATATGAGAACAGTGCTCTCTTACCAATTATTAAACCAGTCTGCCTTTTTTGCACATTCTGTGTGAAACTGAAAATGTCATAGCTTCTGTAACAAGTTGATCTGGACCTTTTCCCAGGCTTACGGAAAAAAAAGACTAGCAGCTTTAATGTATAGCAGCCTCTGCCATAAGATTGGATAAAGTTGGCCTGTGTGAGGGACATCAATAGTGTATTGCCCTCTTATGGGACCCAGGTATTATACTTTCTCAGTAGCTTAAACTGTCTTTGGGAACAGTATCTTTCCTGAGACCTATACAGCCTCTATTAAGACCTGCCACAGCCGTTGGGTTAAAAATGAAATATACATCTGTTAATTGTAACAAAACTGTGAGGTAGTGGAGTTTGTGCTGCTCCCTTGCTGCAATGCTTTTATAGCTGTTCTGTTTCTTCCTTACTCCCCACCCCCCAAACTCAGTAAGTCAACCAAGAGAGAACCAGTTTGGTAGAGTGGTTAAAGCACCAGGCTAGAAATCGGGAGATTGTGAGTTCTAGTTCCATATTGGACACAAAGCCAACTAGGTCTCTTTGGGCCAGTCATTTCTCTCAGCCCTAGAAAAAAGGCAATAGCAAACCTCTTAAAAAAAAAAAAACAACTCTCGCCAAGAGGAATTTTAATGGCTGTACACTGGTTTCAAAAACAAAGCATCATGTTTTAAATATCAGTTGCTAGGGTGCATCATCAGAAGTGCACAGTTTTCATGTCCTGCTTGTGAACTTTCTTGATGCATCTTACTAGCAACTGTTTGGTTCAGAATGCTCAACTGATCCTGCAGGATTGTTGTGAGGTACTCTGTTTCTCCAAAAAGATGACCCACCTAGAAATTCTTTTCGCTATCACGTTTTTGAGCGCATGCGATCAAATTAAGCCCCACTTACAAAATTAGCCCTAATTAAGACTCCACCCACCCCAGAGTGCAGGGGGTAGGGCGAGGCACACAGATAAAAAATAAGCTAGGGTGGGGATGGGGGGTGGTGGAGCTGCTCTACTTACCAGGTCTTGCACACCCCAACACCTGCTTCACCGCCTTCTGTGGCTGCTTCTTCAGCAGCTGCTTGCCACCACTTGCCGCAGCCTCCGTTTCGCCTTTAGATGCCTTCTGGGCAGCCCTCTGCAGCTAATAATAGAGTTCCAGGATGATGCGTGCGAATGGCGGCAAGTGGCCCCAAAAGAAGTGGGCCAGCAGTGGGCTCCTGCCACCACCGCGAGGTGAGTCAATAATTAGAACCCTCCAAAAAGACTGCCTAGCCGTTTTTTTCAGGGGTCAAAAGAAAATAAGACCTGGCCTTCTTTTTGGAGAAACACGGCTATAACCTTTTTCTATTTCTCAGTTCTACTCATCAAGAGCCTTTGTCTGTCAACTCTGCTTTGCCATTCTAAAAAACTTCCATACTGCCACTTAAAGAACCATTTTTTTCCTACCAAAGTGGAATATATCTACCTGTGTGTAAAATGCTTTCGAACTCCTAGGTTGGCAGAAGCTGAGGCAAGTGGTGGGAGCTCACCCATCACATGATGCTAAGTCCCAAATCCCTGGAATAGAGACCTTCTTCAACCTCACTAAACTAAAGGGACAATTTATTTCTTTGAGGGAGAAAAAAAGAAACTGATGTGCATATAAAGTTCTGTGGCATCTTGAAGGACTCACAAGCATAGTTTCAGTTGTCAGAAAATATCCTAAAAGGGAATCAGGCAGTTGAACAATTACATCTATATTAGTATTAATTCTTCTTAGTTCTTTGAGAAAAAAGGGGAAGAGAATATAAATCTTTAAAGATACTGTTCTAACATTTTAGGTGTATGGTGAACAATACTTTTAAGTTACAAAATATAACCATCCTTTTATGGCATTATAGTGAAGTGTGCAGAAATTCTAAAACATTTCTCTTTTGCTTAATACTATGTTTTTCTCCATGGAGGTCCAAGCATGTTTGCCTCTTCCATCTTCAACAATCCTATGAATCTGATTCCTTTTGAAAAATAAACACTTAAACCAGTTCTTAGTAGAGATATGCATGTATATTTTTCTCTGTGTGTTTTATATATATGCACACATACACAAGTATTTTTTGCATTTTTTCTTTCATTCTTGTATTTCCCTTTGTATTTTCCAGTTTTCTCTTGGCACAGACAGCCTATACCATGAATGTTAAACTCATGACATCATGTTGCCATCACATGACGTATTACAACGTTTTCTCTCTTTGCAGAGCTGCAGTGGCCTTGGCCTTCACATGACACAGCTGGTCCTTGGGCCACCAGTTTGATTCCCCAGGCTTAGACACATGTTTAAGAAGATTATGCCATTCATAAGCAAACCACACCTGTCTTTAAAATTTCTTCACCAATACTACATGTGTAATGCATATTCTCACGACATTTGCATCTTCTTTTTCATCATTTTTCTTAAACACTGGCATTTATAGCATTTGTTTCAATTGTATTTTTTAACAAATCATTGCAATTCCACTAAGAGTAATCCTTCTAGTATTCCTTCATTTTAGTGTGATGACTTGGGCCGTGGCATGAAAGCAACACAGTCAGACAACAGGTCTAACTTCCCTTTATTGCTCCAACTGTGCCCCTAAAACCTTCCCACATTCACTACCAGTCCTGAAGCAAAGCTCTCTCATACACCTTCATAAGCCTCTGGCTGTGAGTAGTCTGGTAAGCAAGGTTAGCCACCTAGCAACTAGGACCAGCAGTCCAATAAGCCAGGTTAGCCAGACAGGAACCAGAGCCAGAAGTTCAGAGAAGCAGGCAAACTGGGCAAGGCCAACAAAACAAAGTACAGCAATCTCCAGCCGTTGGCAAGTGCTCATGAGGCTCCTCAGATTCAACACTTGTTCCCGACAAATGCCCCTCCATCTCAGTCCCTAGGTGTGCCTTGTGAAAGGGTGCAGGGCACTCTCCTCCCTCGTAGCTGGCTCAATCAGCGTTGGTTGCACCTCCTCTCTTCTCTCCTTGTTCTAAAATCAGGATGAGGTAGTCCTTGCTCTTCTGAGCTCTGCCTTCCCTGCACCTCCCTGTTTGCAAGCCTTACTAATTCAGAAAAGCCTTTCCTGGACTGACTCTGTCCTTCCTCAGTTTCTTCCAGTGCCAGTGCCTCTTTGTTGGCTCTTGTTCCAGTTCATCTTCCCCCGCAGATTCAGACTCTGACGGGGGCATGACATTTAGTTTCATTCAAATAATTAATTGCATGATGAAAGCCCACCAGATTTTTTGCAATAATTATTCTTTTGTATGCATTGTGCTTCTTATCCATTGTTTCTTGCGCTTTTTTCAGTCTACCAAGTATCCATTTACATATTTCTCATTAATGTAACTCCACCCATTTAAATGACCTTCTTCATTTAATTATTTTTATGCTGGTCCAGGGTATTTTTGCATATTTATTACATCCTGTTTCTATTTGTTTTGTCAAAAATTGAATTCATTTTCCAATACATTTTTCTTTTTCATTTTTTTCTCCAAAATCCACTTGAATAATAATCAATAGTCAATTGAAAAATTGGCTAAATAATCATCTATTCCACATTACAAACTCATTGCTGTAATTCAGTAATTATTTCAATTTTTTATAATAAATAGTCTGTTTGTTTGTTTGTTTGTTTATTACATTTCTATACCACCCATCTCACCTAAGTCACTCTGGGTGGTTTACAACATCACAATAAAACTAATATAAGATATATTGGATAAAACTAATATAATATGTATATAAGATATACATAAATAAAAGCATATCTTAAAACAGAATTATGAACAAGTTAACTTAGAAGTAAAATTAAATCAGGTTAAAAATTCAATGCTTTTTCATGCTTTTTGTCTCATCCAAACCCATCCATTTATGTCAACTAATGTTATTTTTTTCTTCAAATGGCATGCATTCAGAATGTTACATATTTTTTCTAAAACTTAACTGTGGTTCTTTCATTATCATCATGCAACTATCAGACCTCTGTGCAAATGTGCTTTTGTGTGCATCCACTGCAACGTTCTTTTTCTATTTCCCGTAATCCTACATTGGTTTTTATTTTCTTACTTTGTCCAGCAGACAACTGGAAGTGGGTAACAGTTGCAGTAGTAAGAAAAGTAACAAAAATATAAAGGAACATTTGTGTTATTCGGGACTCAGATTTGCTACTCTGTTTCTTATCTTTGCCCTCTATATAATGACAAGGGAAAAAGAGAATGAATGCTTCTTCATTTTGTGTTTGCAGAAGGAAATGTGGGTAAGAATAACATGGAACAGAGAGCGACAAAGAAAGAGAAGTTAAAGTTAGCCAGTTGTTGCTGCAATTAATAAAACTGGAGAAGATGGGAAGGTAGAAGAGTATACAGTGAGAAAAGACATTTGTCTTTAATTACATTAATTACAGTGTATATGCTGGTCTATGACTGTAATAAATATTGCTTTATTAAAACATTAATAAGGTTACTCTCCATTTTGAGCCAGATATCTCCTTAGAATCCCCAATATATTTATGAGCCAATGCAACTGTCTAAAAGCACTCAGTGTGCATGTCGTTCAGTTGCTAAGTTGTGTTTTGACTCTTTGTGGCCCAATGGACCATTGTATGTAAGACCTTTGTCCTCCACTTCCTCTTGGAGTTTGCCCAAATTCATGTTCGCTGAAGCAATGACACTATTTTACCATTTCATCCTCTGCTGTCCCCTTCTCCCTTTTCCTTTAATCTTTCCCAATATCAGGGTCTTTTCCAACTCTGTGTGCATACTGTTTTCAAAATACAGGATCAGAATACAGTTCCAGAATTTTGTAGTCTTTGCTTTTGGCTAACCTTGACAGCTTACTTACAGATATTGCTGTCTCAGTATTAACTTAATCAGTCTTTTGTTGAAATCTTTTGTTACTTCTTTTCCTAATTAATGCCATACTTCAAATGCTCATTGTTTAAGCAATGTTATTTCTTAATATAAATCAAATTTGATATTTTGGAACTTGGTTTTCATATAACATGTTAGGTCACAAACTTCATTCAGAACTGAGATTCAGAACTTCTTTAAAATTACTTTATGGCCTTGTAATGGATGTTTGAAGGCCAGCATTATCTTTGTTGTACCAAAGTGACTTGCCATGTCTTATGGTTTCAAACAAGCTTCTCTCTTTATTTTTTCAGTACAGACTTTGCAGTGAATAAACACTCGCTTCCATATAGTAAAGATAATGGTGACAAGCCATGTCCACTTTCTGTATTAGTTCTTTTTGGTTATGCTGAATATGTATTTTTCTAAGTATTTAATGATGCTAAAATGTTGTTCTTAGGCTAAACAAATATTACATAACATTATTGTGCTGTGAAATAGAGGGAGAAAAAGCTTATACTGCAGTTTAAACTGATAAGCTTTATCCAAGAATAGTCCATTTGAGGTATTTTCTGTAAGTAAATTGAATGTTTGCCATGCTTTCTGTATCAGCTAGTTCAATGCCTTAGCTAAATACTGAGCTAATCTGGTTGATTTAACTGCAACAGATGTCAGTGATATATAATCTATAAGGTTATTTAAAAACTAATTTAAGAAGTTGAATTAAACTTTAATGTTTGAACATTTTAAACATGCACATTTCAAGTTTGCAAAATAATCTTATATTTTTCTGAATTTTAGTCACAAATTACCACCTTATCAGTTTTTCTTAAAATTCAAATTCTTAAAACTTTTTGGAGAGGAGTTTGTTAAATTTTCAGAGTTAGTCTATGAAGTTTTAGCCTGATGTTTTCTGTAGTTGGAAAATGTATCTGAAGTCAGTCTCTCTCTCTCTCTCCCTCTCCCTCTCCCT
>JAEANM010013418.1:0-14404 GCA_017656035.1 Myanophis thanlyinensis | reverse complement strand
CTCCTCCTCCTCCTCCTCCTTTCTTCTTCTTCCCACTCCTATTCCTTCCACCATAAACAGAAGGCTAGGTGTTGGAAGAGAGAAAAGCTGAGGAAGGCTGACTTCAGATAATTACCTTAATTTATCAGTTTGTGCTTTAAAGCACCTGCTATAGAGCTGGATAGGACTGAAATAGTTTCCTTTCCCAAATCACTTAATAGCAAAGGCTTACACGAGATGAAAAGGAATGGAAATATAACCGTGCTTACTGCGGCCAATAGCTGGCTGGCTACTTAGTTAAAATTTTCCAAGCCTTTGCCCAAACCCTGGAACAATATATTTTAAAACTTAAAAATCTACAGATAGGGCTCTTATTTTCACCCAGGTGGGAATGCCTCTTTTCAGATGTCACTTGCTACAACATTGAAATACTTGGAAAAGAGGCTGTTTCTTCAAAATGTTTGTTGAATTTATTTATAGCAATAGCACTTAGACTTATATACCGCTTTATAGTGCTTTTCAGCCCTATCTAAGTGATTTACAGAGTCAGCATATTGCCCCCAACAATATGGGTCCTCATTTTACCCACCTTGGAAGGATGGAAGGCTGAGTCAACCTTGAGCCTGGTGGGATTTGAACCAGCAGACAGCAGTAGTGTAGTACTACACTCTAACCACTGCACCACAGTGGCAAGGCAGTTTTAGTTGATTGATAACATGATGAATCAGTGAACTGAAACTCATTTGATTAATCAATTTAGATTTTTGTATAATCTGGCCATAAACAATGAAAAAAGGCTCCACAAAACTAACAGTGGCTGCCGACAATGAACTTAAATAATTATTTTACTGATTTCTACCCCAAATCTAGATAGCTGGCTTTTCTAAATATAGATTTCCTCTTGCTTTTTATATGTCAGATATCACATTTTTTAGATTCTTTTGGATTTTGAATTCTCTGGGTGTCCATTTTATGAGAAGAGGAACACGGAGTGGGCAGCAAGTCTGGAAACAAAACAAACTATTCTTGGTTCTTTATGCCCAACTGCTTGCATTGATTCAAATCTTTGTTCTTTGTCATTGTTTTGCCTAGATTGCTGCACAAGCTGCCATATTCGGTAGTGTTTATTGGGCATAAATCAAATTCTCTTTGTCTCTTAAGAGAAATGTGAGCTGTGTTTAGGAGATAATGGGTTGCAGTTAAGGAAAATGCACATATTTCCCCATATGGATCGGTTTGTATGCCAAGCCACTTCTCATTCTTGTGCAGGATGACCTAGTCACTACTCCTGATTTATTTTCTCAGTGATTAATTATCCTCATTTAATACTTTCTTCTACATAATGTGCTGTGTTTTATTCATTTATTTGCCACATTTCAGGGAAACATACACATTTTAATAAGTTTTAGTCTCATATGAAAAGTTTAGACAATAAAGGGAGAATATATTTGTAGTGCTGTAAATTTAAAAGAGTTGCCCTGTAAATCATAAGAGAACCAAACCAAAAGCAGAAATAATTTATTTCCTTCCTTCCTTCCTTCTTTCTTTTTGCTATGCTGAGTTTTCAGGATGATCATTCATTAGTGGCAGTAACCTGTGTAAATATTTTAATATTGTTGTATCATCTTTCCCAACAGAATAGGATAGCATGGTGCAGAACATTTTAAATAAAATTATTTAAATAGCCAAATATTTCCTGATTTAAGGAGAAAGAGAAATGTAATTAAAATAAGAAATAATTAATTAGATGTCAAGGCAGAGCCCAGCCAGTTTTCCTGCAGTACAATTTCTCCTTCATGTTCTACTTCTGGACTTAACAAGATGTAGCAGGGAATCAGCTTCAAAGACAGAATGAATCAGCCTGAAGGAACATTATGGAAAGAATATTTATTCTGCTGCTCATAACATATTCGATTGCAGGAAAGAAGGGATGACCCAGAAATTCATAGTTTTCACTCTGGAACTGGGAAACCCATTATTTGCCAAAGATTGATTATGCAACCTCAGCTCCTGCATCTGAGAACATTTGCTCAATTGAAAGCTCAAACTGCCCAAGGAGCTGCTGATCCAGTTCTACAGAGGAATTACTGAGTCTGTCATCTGCACCTCTATTACTGTCTGGTTTGGCTCTGCAACCCAACAAGACAGACACGGACTACAGAGGATAATCAGAACTGCAGAAAAAACAGCTACTACCAAACTGCCTTCCATTGAGGACCTGTATATTGCATGAGTCAAAAAAAGGGCTGGGGAAATATTTAAGGACCAGTCACATCCTGGACATGAATTATTTCAACTCCTACTCTCAGAATGACACTATAGGGCCCTGCACACAAGAACAATTAGATAAAAAAAAAGTTTTTTCCCTAACACCATCACTCTGCTAAACAAATAATTCCCTCTACACTGTCAAACAATTTACTAAGTCTGCATTACTATTATTCTTCTCATCATTCCATCACCCATCCCTTTGCACTCTGACTATAACTTGTTGCTTGCATCCTTAAAATTTATACTGATTATTATTTCCTAGTATGATTTGATTGCTTATTTGTACCCTATGACTATCCCTGAGTGTTGTATTTTATGATTCTTGACGAATGTACCTTCTCTTTTTGTGTACACTGAGAGCATATGCACCAAAGACAAATTCCTTGTGTGTCCAATCACACTTGGCCAATAAAGAATTCTATTCTAATATTTTATTCTATTAACAATAACAGGGATTTGCTGTCCGATATATGTATGTTGTGCAGAGAAGATTTGGTAGAGTGTCCAGCTGATGAGCAAGGAGATGCTCATGCAAAGGAGTAGCAGCCACAGATATGATTCCCAGAGCCAAGAATGGCAATGAGGCAGCAACAATCCTAAGAAGGCAATTTAAGTAGCAAACTGCTTCAATCCCAGAGAAAACCTGAATTTTTGTTTTAGTCAGACTTCTACTCCAAAGATTGAAATCTTGGAGAAAAAATTCTAATATAAACCGTAGATCTTATCATCTTAACATTTTTGTATTTGCTATTTCTCTTAGGGTCTTTGAGATGGGAAATTGTGACTTTTTGGATAGATGGAATTTGTTGGGGGGTTTAAATATAGCAGGAGCCCTAGTTAGAGGAAGTGCTCTTGAGTATATGAAGATTGCTAAAAGAATACTAAGCAAGTAGCAGCAGATCCCATTTACAAAGAAACATGTTCATAGGATAGTTTTCTTGGATGCCAAATATGGGCTTACCTCAAATATTTTTTATCCTACCATTATTATTTTTACAAATATTTGAAGGTGGATAACACACTTAATATTCCTTCCTCCTACTTTTCTCTAAACAACAATCCTGTGAGATGAACTGGGCTGAGAAAGAATGACTGGCCCAAAGTCAGAATTCAATTTTTTTTACTACCAGTTCTGTGGGCTTGGCTTGCGGTGTGTGGCTTGGTGGGTCATGTGGCTGGGTGGGCAGTTTCTGTAAGCAGGGCAATAAAGATGAGGCTAGAAACAACACCAGAATGTTTTTTTCCCCACCTTCCTTACAAGATTAACCCTGTAAAGTGGAAAAAAACCAAAAGGAGATTTCTTCTAACAACTGGTCCTCCGAACTGCTTAGAAACTTTACTACCAGTTCTAGCAAACCTGCTAGAACCTGATGAATTTCACCTCTACCCAAAGTCATCCTATTGGTTTTCTATGCCTAAGGCAGGACTAGAATTCACAGTCTCCTGGCTTCTAGTTGATACTTTAACCATGGGATCAAACTGCCAGCAAACATTCATTACATTAGAAGTTATATTTTTGATAAATACATAGCATAGGAAAACACTTTGCTCCTTAAGCTACATTTTCATGGATGAAAAGCATGAGGGAGGGAGGGATAGAAAGTGAACATTTCCTTTGTCTTTTAAACACTAACAAATAAAGACAGCTTGTGAAGATTTCCTTATTTAGCTCTTGTTATTTGCCTTAGTGGTCAAAACAGCTCTTAGCTTCAAAGAGATGATGCAATCTTGAACAAAATATAGTTTAGGGAAGTGTCTTTGTGCTCAATAACCTAGTTACTTGTCAGTATTAATTCATAAGAACCAGTTTGGTGTAGTGGTCAAAGCATCAGGCTAGAAACCTGAAGAAAGTTCTAGTCTCATCTTAGTCACAAAGCCAACTAGATGATTTTTGGCCAATCACTCTCTCCTTCTCTCTCCCTCTCTCAATCCTAGGAAGGAGGCAACAGCAAACCTCTTCTGAAATAACTTGCCAAGAAAATTGCAGGAATTTATCCAGGTAGCTGCTAGGAGTCAGTCCTGACATATATATGTGCAATACTAATTACAAAGGTTTCTTTGGGTGTATATCTTTACACACAAATTTTCAGGATCCCACTCCAATCCTTCTGGGACCTCTTTTGTGTTGATGTCAAGAACCTTATCTTGACATTTAGTGAACAAAACAGTTTCAGGTAGATTTGTTCCAGATGTACCAATAAACAAACCTGACTGGGGAATGGAATTTGGATCTCATATGCATGCTAAAATAAAAACTTAACTGAACCATGTGGTTATCTCTTTCTGTTTTACATCTGTTAAGAAGTACAGAGTGACCCAAATTCTTCTTTTTGGATTTTGTAACTTGCACAGGTAAAATGAGGACATAACTGACTGCATCTACAACTGGTTGGAAAAATGACATTTCCAACCATTTTGCTCAATTCCGACAAGCACTTTCTCCTCTTAACACTGGGCAGATGTTCAGAGTTTAAAACAGAGGTCTTCAAACTTGGCAATTTTATGACTTGTGGACTTCAACTCCCAGAATCCCTTAGCCAGCAAAAAGCTGGCTGAGGGATTCTGGGAGTTGAAGTCCACAAGTCACAAAATTGCCAAGTTTGAAGACCCCTGGTAAAATATCTACCCCAATTCCATAATAACCTCTAATAATTCTCCCCGTCACTCTAAATTTTTTGAAGATCAAAGTGGACATGAAGGGATGAAGGAAAATAGCTACGTGTCAGACCATATGGGGAGCAGTCATTTCATTTTTGCCTTTGAGACAACAGATGGAGCTTTTAAGACAACAGCAGGACTGAGTATGCCTCAGTTTTTATGAGGATAAATAGATTTCACATGCTCCCAAATCCCAGCACATCTTCTATTCTTCTCAATGTTCAGAGGAATAGAAAGGGTCATGTAAACATGTTAAACCATCAGTTCTGCCAGCAGCTGACTAATCCACTTGCTAATAATGCATTAACTAGATTTTTAGTAACAGGATATAGAAGCTGTCAGGAAAAAAAGCCCTCAAGCGAATCTCAGACATCATAGTAATGATAAGAAAAGTGGATGACTGATAAAGAAAATGCACAAGGATGGTCATTTTAATGAAACTAATCCTGGAAAATGTGTAAAAATGTCCCAAATCTCTAGTTCAAACATTATGCATTGATTAATAAAGATGGTAAAAGTAAACCTATGAGCCCAATTTTCTTGCTATTTCTAGAGAAATACTATGCTAGGGAAGAGAATGTATGGTTCTCCAGATGTTTTTGAAGCGCAGCTCCCATCAAATGTAACTAGCATGGTCAAGTGTGAAAAGCTGTGGCTTCAATTGTACTTGGAAATTTTGGACAGTCATATTTTATTTACTCATGATCCATATCAAGATGCACAAATAAAATCCTTCATTTGTTGACTGAGACATCAAGTGACTCCTTACAATTTGAATGGCCCATCACCTATCTAAAATCACTGCAAGAGTATTCATTACATATGCAACCTTTTCAATTAAATCAGAGCTCATGTACAGACTAAGGAAACTTAAAAGACCCCTGGTTCATTGTTTATGTTCTCACATTACTTGTAGATGTTGGGCTACTTTTACCAGTGATGGGAAAGGAGTTGACAGACCAGATTTTGGTATTTTGACAAACCATTAAGAAACATATAACCATG
The DNA here is from genome assembly GCA_017656035.1 of Myanophis thanlyinensis. NCBI lineage: Eukaryota > Metazoa > Chordata > Lepidosauria > Squamata > Homalopsidae > Myanophis > Myanophis thanlyinensis. The sequence goes on along the minus strand of JAEANM010013418.1, from coordinate 8,491 downwards.
AGAAAGAATCTTAATTGCATGCCCAAGGGTTTGGAGAATGTATATGATAAATACGCTTGGATAAATACGCATGCGTGGCTCAAATTGGTTGGTGATTAAGAGTGATGTATAATGCAAGTTAAGCATATGAGAATCACAGAATCATAATATCATAGGGAAGAGAACTTGGAGGTCTTCTAGTCCAACCCTCTGGACAAGGCAGGAGTCCTTATACCATCCCCGACAAATTGTTTTCCTATTTTTTCTTGAAAACCTCCAGTTGAGCACCCACAACTCTGGGAGGCAAGCTGTTTGTTTGATTAATTGTTCATCTTGTCAGGAAATTCCTCCTTATTTCTAGATTGCATCTCCCTCTGACAAGCTTCCACCCATTGCTTCTTGTCCTGCCCTCAAGTACTATGCAGACTAAATTGACACCTGTGACAGCCCTTCAAGAATTGGAAGATTGCTATCATGTCTCCCCTAAGCCTTCTCTTCATTAGACTTAACATACTTAACTGTTCATCGTATGATTTAGCCTTCAGACCTTTAATCATCTTTTCGGCTCTTTGACTCTTTCTAGGGCCTCAGCATCTTGTTTGTATTGTATTGTGAATAAATGGAATGCTTAGTAAGTGACTCAATACTGGACAGAGACTAAAACATATGAAGAATGGTTGTAGGAATTGGGTATGTCTAGGCTAGTGAAAAGAAGGACTAAGTGTGACATGATAGCAACGTTCTAATATTTGAGGGCCTGTCACAAAGAAGAGGAGGTCAGCCTATTTTCCAAAGCACCAAAATGCAAGACAAAAAGCAATGAATAGAAACTAATCAAGGAGAGAAGCAACCTAAATCTAAGGAGAAATTTCCTTACAGTAAGAACAATCAACTAGTGGAATGGCTTGTCTTCAGAAGTTGTAGATGCTCCATCTCTGGAGGCTTTTAAGAAGACACTGGACAGCTTTTTGTCTGGAATGATGTACTGTAAGGTCTCCTGAACTTATACCTGACCTTGAGCACGAGTTGGACTAGAAGATTTCCAAGGTGCCTTTCAACTCAGTTATTCTATTATATAAAGTGGTAAATTGATGTGGTAGAAGCAATTTTTTTTTTCAAGAATAAAAAGGCATGAGAAACGAAATAAATTGATAAACTACATTTAGTTATATTTCTGTTTCTTGGCTTGCTACTGTATTTCTTACTACATAGCTATGCTTTGTATATTACTCCTAGCCTGCCCTGAAAGGAGCAATATATTGGAGATGTATGATGTACTGTATGTATATACGTATGCATGCATGCATGCACACATGTATGTATTTCAGATATTATATATAGAATTGGGTTCCCTGACGTTATGGTAAATAACTGGTGTTATGCTGTCACTGGCATGACTTGTTTCTATTGTCATTTTGTTTACAAATTGTTTCATTTGCTGCTGTTGTATTTTATCGTTTCATTTCAATTTGAGGGGGGCTACATATTCTCTAGTGGCTAAATAATTTCCAATACAATAAAATAATATAGAATAAAATAAGCAATACCTCCCTTCTATAAGTTCAACAGAAAGCATTGTTACAACAGTGTAAAATCAAATCCATGTCTAATTCAATGAAATATAGAATTAATACACAAATTAATAAAGATATGCATTAATAATAATGATGCATATTTATTAATTAATAATAAAGGATTGTGTTTGCGGCAACAGGCTGTATGTGTATCTCTTTTGAAACTGATATATTAAATGGACACACAGGAAGGAAAGAGAGATGGAAGGAGAGAGAAAGAAGAAAAGCAAATGAGATGGAGAGAGAAACAGAGAGAGATAAGGAAGGAACAACTGAGCAAAAAAAATATTGAAAAAGTAGGCAAAGAAGGAAAGAAAGTATGCTCACATATGCACATAAAAACAGTGTACTTTTCTCATCAGTTTGCTCTTGGTTGGTCTCCAAAGGTTTTAGTCTAAAGAGCAGATTAAATTAAAGGATGAAAGGAAAAGAGTAATTTGCCATATTAATAATATGTGATGCGCTCTACTAGACATATAAAGATGAAGATCTAATGAGAGGTTCTGTAAGAGAGTATGGAACTGTAATTTAATCAGGAATTGAGAGATGAAGCAGATATGATTTATTGGCAGGGGGAATGAAAAGATATGGAGGAAAATGAAGAACAGCATAGGCCCGGGACCCTTTTTCTGTAGGAAAATTCACAACAATGAAATCAAGCACCATTATTTGATTTCTAAAATTCCAGAAAATATCTTGATCTGATTCCTAGTTTAACTATCCCCACTGCCCTTGCTTAGCATGCACTGTGAAAAGAGCCATTTCACACATTACCTGAAGAGGGACCTAGTCTTACCGCAGTCACTCTGTGAGTAAAATGAACGGTCTTTAAATTGATACACTGATATACATATGCACTGAAGACAAATTCCTTGTGTGTCCAATCACACTTGGCCAATAACGAATTCTATTATACATAACTAAAAAATGAATGTTCAGTGAGAAGATGCAATAACTTTGCTAGGGAGAGGAGCACTGGGAGTCTATTGTTCATCTTCTATCAACTGCTCTATGACGGTAAACTTTTTTTTTCAAGAGAATTCCTTTGCTAATTGTTTCGTCTTTTCAGTTTATGGCCAACAATATGATGAAAAACAGAATCTTAATTCCTGATCTGGGATCTTATCTTATCTAGCCTGACTGAAATGCTAAATCTAATAGTCAATCTTTCTGGTTCCAGATGTGACGTACTGTATCTGGAGTTTAGAATATTATTGCTTGGGACATTTGATTGATAGAAAAGTTTTGAAAAAACATCTCTCCCTCCAAAGTGAAGCTTTAAATGTCTCCCCCCACCCCCCCGGCCAGATATTTAAAGACTTTCCACATGTCTAGAATATTGAACTCTGATAGATACTTCCTGATTACTTCTTTAAAAAGAAGTTTGACCATTGAAATCTTTTATGTCACAACGTTAAAAGATAACAGGAGTCACTGACTTAAGAACAGAAACCAGCTTCTCAATGTGGAGCAAGCTACGCTTTAAGTATGAGATATAAAGCTAATACCGGGGCAGAGGTTCACACCTCTCTCCAACACAGTGTAGTGTACTTTGACTGGAAGTAGGTTGATCAAGAGAGAGTTTCTTGCCATTTACTACTGCTTGGGCAGATAAATAGCGATGCTGGATTGAATTCTTCTGCCTTCACACCATTTTATCTTCCATTGAACAAGATTGACCTTTTCATTAAGAGGAGTGAGTCCCATCCTTCAGATATCACTTTCTTGAAGGTGGCAAAAAATTGTCTGAGGAAAAAGTCACGAGTCATCTTAAGACAGCCTGATGCCTTCTGGTTTAGCAGAGAATTGTATTTTCTCTTTACAGGTAGTCTTTGACTTGCAACCATTCAATTACTGTCCCAAAGATGCTTTTTCAAGAATCCACTGGACTTTCTGGTTTTTCCTTGAAGACGTTTAGCTTCTCATCCAAGAAGCTTCTTCAGCTCTGGCTGGATGGTGCGAAATGGAAGGATTTATACTGCTTGCAGACAGCTGGTCATTTGTATTCTTTTAGAGGGTCATTGAGCCCCCCTGAAAGTTTATCTGTGTCATCATTGCAAGGAGTATAAATCCTTCCATTCCCCACCATTCAGCCAGAGCTGAAGAAGCTTCCTGGTTGAGAAGTGAAACATTTTCAAAGAAAAACCAGAAAGTCCAGTTGACTCTTGAAAAAGCACCTTTGGGACAACCATGACCTGGATGACTGAGAATCTCCATAGACATTCATTTACTGACCCTTCAAAGTTACAATGCCATTGAAAAAAGTAACTTATGACTGTTTTTCACACTTATAACTGTTGAGCATCCCAATGGTCATATTATCAAAATTCAGGTCCTTGATAACTGCCATGTATTTATAACAGTTGCACTGTCCCAGGGGTGATGATGTGATCACCACTTGTAATCTTTCAGCCAGCTTCTGGCAAGCAAAATCAATGGGGGAAGCCAGATTCACTTAACAACTGCCACAAAAAAGATCATAAAATGGGGCACAACTCACTTAACAGCTTAGCCATTAAAGTTTTGAGCTCCATTGTGGTCATAAGTCGATGATGACTATGTCCGTGATGGCAAACCATGCAACACCATCTTGCTGGGCACACAAGCTGTCGGCCAACTTACCTCCAGCTGAGCATGCACATGCGATTGCACATGGTGCACATGCATGCATGCGCAATTGCAGAGACCCAGCTGATCTTTGGGCATCCGCTGTGCATGCGTGCAATTGCAGCAGGAAATCCAGCTGGTCTTTGGAGCTCTCCTGCACATGCACATGTGACTGCTCATGCGTGTCTGAGTGCGATGCAAGCAGCATGCATGCATTCAACATGCAAAAGCTGTAAGCACACACAGATTGTGCAGTTGCACATGCAGTGCACGTGGAGGAGCTGCACGCTAGTGCGGATGGCACGTGCAAAGCATGTACTTTTCGGCACTCGGTAAGTAAAAGGTTCGCCACCACCTATGTTGTTGAAAAAGTATTTGATTTGAAAAGTCCTTGAATTGTAGTTATGGAACAAGAACGGACACCTTGCTGCTCTGTCATGCCACCAGAATGCTTTGATTCAGCCCTGCTAATTGATTTAGGAGGCTCACCCCACCATAGAATACTGTGCCATAGAAATCTTGCTACCCTTTTGTACCAGAAGAGATTGAAATGGGACAGAAGCTATACCCGGAAGCAATCAAAAACAAATCTCTCTCTTTCCACATGTAGAAGAGAATTTTTATTTGCTGTGAGACCCAAAGCTCTGTCCAGGGTAAAAGGTGGGGGGAAAGACCCATTAAATATTCTTAATTATTAATATGAAATATGCTCTTGCAATAACTGGATACAAAAGCCCAATTCTTCCAGGAGAACATGCCTCATTCAGAATTTATTGGGTGCATTATTCATAGCTTAAAATTTAAAATGCAAATTTGGAAGGAGGCTGAAATATATGTGCAGAAGTAAGATTTCATTTAATAGATGTCAGGAATGAAATTGGTTTGTTGTGTGAATTTGGAAAGACATTTCCTAGAGGCTGGTTTTCTGCTGGGCAGCACAGGTAGGCTATTTCACACTTGTCTCTGTGGATATTTTTTTCCCCCAAATGTGTCATACAATTACAAATGGAGAAGCTGAAACATCATCCTGGTCTGTTTTGCTAGAGGATGGGACAGACATGGAGACTCCAATTCTCCTAAGGCAGCCAAGCACAACTTCTCAAGATTGAAGCTACACTTAGCCTTGGAGAGTCATGCTATGGGTTGGCAGGTACCCAGCAGGAAATCATGCACAGGGCTGGGAGAAAAACTAGGATACATTTATTTTACATTTAATTAAATTGAAATATAGCTATTTTTCTTCTGCCGTGTATTGAATATATTTTCGCTTTTCTCCCATTAGAATTATAATTTAATAGTAACTTTTGAAAATAAAAGGTTCTCAAAGAACATGTTTAGGCTGCAATGACAACCACTGGCTGGTAGGCTTGCAAAAAGGAATTGTCCTCAGGACAACATGTATAGCTAAGTTGAGTAAACACTTAGGGGAAAGGGGTTTTATTTATTTTATTTATTAAATTACTGCACTGCCCATCTCATCTTTTCCTTTGAATCGTCTGTTTGGGACTGCAAGGCATCTTTTCTCAAGAAGGGAAGGAAGGAAGGAAGGAAGGAAGGGATATGATGGATGGATAGGTGAAAGGAAGGAAGGAAGGATATGATGGATGGATAGGTGAAAGGAAGGAAGGAAGGGATATGATGGATGGATAGGTGAAAGGAAGGAAGGAAGGATATGATGGATGGACAGGTGAAAGGAAGGAAGGAAGGATATGATGGATGGATAGGTGAAAGGAAGGGATATGATGGATGGATAGGTGAAAGGAAGGGATATGATGGATGGATAGGTGAAAGGAAGGAAGGAAGGAAGGGATATGATGGATAAATGAAAGGAAGGAAGGAAGGAAGGCCTTCAAAGCAAATCTTTAGAGACGTGCCAACACCCTTATCAACTATCCTAAACAGCAGTTTTTCCAAAGCATCATCATGCACAACCAAAATTTAAACCAGGACGTAAAAGCACAACACACACGCAAACACACACGCCAAGAATGAGGAAGGGAAGGGAATTTGGGGCAATGCTCAGGGACTCTCATCTGTTGGGACTCTTGGCACCTGGAGAAACGATGAGTCCAAGACGGTGAAAAAAGAACCCGGGAATTCTATTTAAAAAAACAAACAAAAACTTGCCCGTTTTGCGTTTCTCCCTTGGCTTTTCGGCGTCACGCCCCACTTGTGTGACATCTGAACCCCACACCTTTGAAAACAAATGAGTCAAGTGCGTTATTTCCACACACCGGGAAGAAACCGACCAGTCTGGGTGGGGGAACTCCATGGGTTTCTCTGTGTCATTTTGGACAATTGTGAAATGTTGCCGGATGCCCAGATGGGATGCTGAGTTCACAATTTCTTCACGGCCGGTTTCTGGCACAGCTTCTAACAAGCCGAAACAAAAAACTCCCTCAGCCCTTGCGCAAAGTCTTCAAAGCTCCTTCAAGGTAGACTGCCTCTGAACAAAGAGGCTCTATTAGCGTGGAGGGAGATTCTCGGTCACCCGGGTCACGGTTGTGCTTTTTCAAAAGGCAGCTGGACGGAGGTTTTTTTCCACCACCACCCCTTTGAAGATGTTTTGCTACGCATCCAAGAAGCTTCCTCGCTTCCGATTGCCGTTTGCTTTCAGTTCAGTTCAGTCAGAACCGGGGAAGCTCCTTCGGATGAGAAGCGAAACATTTTCAAGGGAAAAAAAAACAAAAAACCAGCTAACAAAGTCCAATTGCCTTTTTGGAAAAAACATTATTGGCTCTATTAATTCAACTTTTACCTCCAGGACCAAATTGTGGTTGGGTTTAGGAGCCATTTCAGCTGTGGCGAACCTTTTACTTACCGAGTGCCAAAAAGGACATGCTTTGCGCATGCATGCCACACTTGCGTGCGGCATCTCCACTTGTGCTGCATGCACAACCATGCCATTTGCGCCTGCGTGTGGCTTTTGCACATGCGATGCATGCGTGCCGTGTGCAGGTACTCACGCATGCAGGAACAATCACGCATGCATGCCCAGGAGAGTTCCAAAGACCAACTGGGTCTCCAGAATTGCTTGCGTGCGCATACACGCACAGCGGAGGCCCGAAGACCAGTTGGCTCCCCGCAATCGCGCGCGCACACGTGCACAATCACATGCATGCTCAGCTGGAGGTAAATTGGCCGACAGCTCATGTGCCCAGCAGGATGGCTCTGCGTGCCACCTGTGGCACGCGTGCCATAGGTTCACCATCACGGCCCTGGGTACTCCTGTAAACTATGTACATCGCCAGCTTTCTCTTGAGCTCCTCGTTTGCAGAGCGTTAATTAACAGCCAGGCCAAGCAGAGAATTCAGGCATTATCCAATCATCTTCCTCCCACTCATCCCTCCATACATTATAAAGTTAATCATTGTTGGTCTGTTACCGGACCGAGAAAAAGAAAGTGTAACTTCTCAGCCAACAAAGAGAGCCATTTTCTCCAAAGGCGCACACACACACAAACCGTTCCTTTTTTGTCAAGGTTTTTGCGATTTCGGAAATAACAGTGTAGCGACAACACAAAGCTGGAATCTGTGTGAAAGCAACAGATTGTCCCGTTGGCAAGGTTGGCATCCTCCCTCTGCATTTGAAAGAGTTAACCCATCAAGACTGTGTGTGTGTGTGTATGTGTGTGTGTGTGTCCCCGATCCTGCCTCGCAGGGCTGGCTTTCTACAGCCACGGGACAAAGGTCAAGCTCCCTAAGGAAGAAATTGTGCGGCACCAAAAAAGGGACAGAAGATTTAAGTCAGCGTTTCTCTCAAGCTCCAACAGGTTGGACTTCGACTCCCAGAATCCCCCAGCCCTGGAGAATTCTGGGAGTTGAAGTCCGCCGCACCTCTTCAAGCTGCCAAAAGGATGTTTCGGTTTAGAGGCCACAAAAGGTGGTTTTCGAGTGCAAGCCGTCATTGGAAGAGACGCAAAGCAGTCTATTCCCCATTTCTAACTGGGAAACTGCCCGGACACACCTGTGTTAGACCAGAGGCCCACGCCAGGAGGCCGTGCCCCGTGCGAGCACACACAAGGAGGCTGTGTTACATTGGAGGCACTGTGCAAGCACACACAAGGAGGGTATGCTACACCAGAGGCCCTGTGCAAGCACACACAAGGAGGGTGTGCAAGCACACACCAAGAGGCTGTGTTAGATTGGAGAACCTGTGCAAGCACACACAAGGAGGCTGTGTTACATTGGAGGCACTGTGCAAGCACTCACAAGGAGGGTGTGCAAGCACACACAAGGAGGGTATGCTACACCAGAGGCCCCGTGCAAGCACACACAAGGAGGGTGTGCAAGCACACACCAAGAGGCTGTGTTAGATTGGAGAACCTGTGC
>JAEANM010013417.1:0-14404 GCA_017656035.1 Myanophis thanlyinensis | reverse complement strand
CTGCCAGGCAAGAGGTCAAGAGGAAGGCCAAAGAGGAGATATATGGATGTGCTAAAAGAGGACATGAAGTTAATTGAAGCGAAAGTAGAGGATACCAAGGATAGAGTTAGGTGGAAAAAGAACGGGACCAGCCAAAAGAAGAAGTTCACCTATGCACAGAGATATTTAAGCATAGGTACTGTTCAAATATATCACATCGATACTGTAGATTACTGTCCTTCGTTGTGTTACTCAATCTGGGTAGAAGTCTGATGCTAGCAGTTGACTCATCTACTGTATGCTCTAGGCATTCAAGCACTGCCAGATCATGTCTTGGCCATGTGCTGACAGCTCTTCATGTTCTTGATGCACTGTTAGATGTCTGCTACCATGATGGGGACTGGTTCCTATTCTGGGAGATGACTAGGGTCTGGTCTCCATTTCCTGTAGCGCTGCTGTTATGTGTCTACTTTTTCTCCATGTCTTCAAGCAGCACTGTTCAAATTCGGCTGATGGTGGCTCTGTTGTTACTATGTTGTTGCACTGCAATTTGAAGTACACCTTAGATCAGTGGTGGCAAACCTATGGCACACATGCCAGAGGTGGCACTTGGAGCCTTCTCTTTGGGTACTCATGCTGTTGCCCCAGCTCAGCTCCACTGCATTTCTCTGTTGCAGAAGTTTCCCTGCAAATGATGAAACAGAAGCTCACAAAAGAAAAAGATCTCACCTTTTGCAAAGCTGCCAGTGTTGGGATGCCTCTCTTCCCACTGACCAGATGGTCTTCAGGTTTTTGATATATATGCACCTTGCAGATTGGACACTCAATGTCTAAAAGGTTCGCCATCACTGCCTTAGATGGTTCTTTGGAGAGCAGAGCATTTATCTTCCTAGCCTCTACCTCTCTAGTGTATCTCCTTAGCCTATTAGCAAGTATTGTGAGCCTTTCTTTAACAGACTCTATCAAACTTGCATCGTCACGGTGTCGTCATGCGACATATCATGACTTTTTCCCCCTTCACTATACCAGCTGTGAGCATGGCCAGCACCTGATGCACCTGGTCCTCAAATTTGATAGCCTTGCTCTAGAGCTTCAGATGTAGTCATACCCTTGCATTATTTTAATAGTCAAGTCTTATCTTTACCTCCACAATTTTCTGTAGTTCCACCAGTTCTCCAAGTTGCCTTGATTTTAGCCTCCAACTCATTTTCTGGAAAGGAGGGTATGAACTGCCATTCGTTTTAATCATGTCATCATGCATCTTCAGGATTATAGCAGCTGTAGTGCAGGTCATTGGTATGGAGTTATGAGGATAATAGAGATTGTTATGGGGACTCTATTGTTATCTTCTAGCATACTGTCTGGTGGTACTTTTCACTGAGTCTTGGTAATCAGTCTCAAGGGTTGATTGCGGCTGACATCCATCATCTTATCTGTATATCAGCTACTGTGTTTTGTAATGGAGGGGGTGGCAGTGACATTCCACTTTGAGTGTTGGCTGCACATCCACTGAGTCTCCTGGGTTTTCCTGAATTTGGGATATAATACATAGTTGATTTAGAGAACTGCTTCCTTTTCATTATTTTGGAAATGTTGGGAAACTAGCTGTTTCTTAGTTAGTATGTAGATTTTCTGTCCATCCATAGGTCTCTCACACCTTTCATATATGCCTTCTCATTAGATTTATTGTTATGGTAGCATCCCATCAATTCCAAGTTCTTTTGTCTCATCCATGTACATCTTATTGCAGTAGCTCACATTATCAGATTATCCTAGTTCCCCTACATCCGGCACAGACCTTGTTAATCCAGACTATAACTGACCTGGCATGACCATCTTAGTTTGTGTCCCTCTCAAATCTGAGGTAGGCAGGTGAAGCATTAAGGAGAATCCCTACTGGTAAGATAGGAACTACCTGGAATTTAGACTTTGATGTCTTCCATATCAAAGGGCGGTCCTATAATCACTACACTGTCCTGCCATTCAAAAGATCTTCTAGGGCAGGATCAATTCCACCAGTAAAATCTATTAGAATAGTGCATAGCAGAATTTCTAATGCCTATAATATTTATTAGAATCTCACTGATTATTGTGTTCCCCAAATGACATATAGATGATAATAGATATATATTTAAGATGTTCCACTAGACAATTTGAGATTTACCTCTAGATAAACTCTGGCCAACTGCTACAGAGAAAGTATTGAAGTCTGTTGCCAATACAGGCTGCCCACCTCTTTCTGAATTTAGGAACTGATGATGTCATTCTACTCCTACTCCCAACCCATTGCAAAGGCATTCCTTGCTTGTGTTTTTCAGCTTCAATTCAAAAATTCTACTTTTTTAACTGAGCCACCTTAAGTTTCACAACGAATGGTCTCCAGCTCTTCATACTGTTCTAATAACAGCCTGGGTTCTGACTGGCTGCAATGCTTGGCAAGACCCTTCTCTTCCAACTGATGTTTGCCCCTCTATAATGATATGTGGGTATGACCTTGGGAAATAGGATGATGGAATGGGACAACTCTCCACAGCTAACTCTCCAGGGCCAATTATCCCTGGTCAACTCGCCACACCTAACTCACCATCACCAATTCACCATAGGACAACTCACTGCAGGACAATTCAACAATTCAATTTAATTATTTAAAATAATAAAAAAATATTTTAATTTTTGACATTCACATTTTATTTTGTCTCTTTTTTGCATTCTTTCTTTAATTATTCTATTCCACCTTTTTTTTTATATTAGTCTAACTCTTGTCCTGTGGCGAGTTGTCCCACAGTTGGCCATGACAAGTCATCCCATGGCAAGTTGGCAGCAGCGAGTTGGCCATGGAAAATTGCCTGGTGAGTTGGCTGTGGTGAGTTGGCCGTGGTGAGTTGCCATAAACCCCCAACTTTATGGTAATGTTGCATAAACAGACTCTTGAAAGTCTGAAAGTACATCTTTCCCCACCACTTTTGGAGTCCAAGAAACTAGAGAAGACCATTCTGAGATGCTTGCCACTCCTTCGGCAGGCTCAGCTGCCACTTGTCTGACTGTTGTGGGTTATTTCTCCTGTTTGCTCCCTTTGCTTTTTATCCTAGTGGCAGCAATATTGCAAAAGCATTCTTCCTAGTTGGGTTCTAAAGGGGGAAACCACACTTTAAGCATTGGTTAAGTCAAATATAAGCAGATCTTAGTGTTATATTTAAATCTAACCAACCTGGTGTTCTTCAGATTATTACTTGAATTACAACTCCATGACCTGGGCATTCAGACATATCAGTGGGTACCAGAAAACAGTAATTACTCCTTTTAAAAAAAAGGAATCACCTGCAAGTTGAAGTCAACTCCTGATGGTTTATGTGGACATCACTATATAGCTTTCCTGACATGATATGGAAGTGCTTTACCACTCTTTCCTCTGGTATTCTGTTTCTTTCATGTCCTAATGTATCTTATATTCATAGAGTTGCCAGTCAAATCCCTTTCCAAATACTAACTAGCACCAACTCTGTTTAACTTTCTAGATCATGCATGAACAGCTAGATGTTACTATTTAAACTAGGCAAAATAGTTTAAGTACAGTACATAATGTAAACCTATATGGGCAAATATTTACTATGAGTAAGACCAAATAAACTCCAGTTAGTTCTTAATTCTTATGCACTGGGTTATAAATTCAGGTTTAGGCTGCACCGATTAATACAATTGTGACCAGAATCTATCTAGTGCAATATAGTAGGCAAATGAAGGATCCTGCTTATATAGCTCTTTCTTTGTTTCCTTCCTCTGGCATAATTTTCCTATGCCATGCACTTTGCTGTCCTCTAGTGTCACTGCCTCAACATAGCACTATGATTTGATCTACAAATAAATATACCCGATTGAAAGAAAATTTGTTCGTCAGTTGTCTATAGCACTTGTAGTGCAAGAAGTACTTTGCACAACATTCCTGTTCAATTCAATACTATTTTGCAAGTATCTGAAACTACGTTTACAGAACATAATGTGGTTCCTGCCACATTAGATGGACAAAGTGAATGTGGGAAGATCAGTGAAAGGAGTCCTGAGGATAAATGAGAAAAGGCAATGGGAATACTGCAGAGGTTTTGATATAAGACGTGGGAATGGCATGAGGAATGGAGAAAAGGAGGCTACCATTATAATACACCCAGCAAAGTGAGCTAACAGATAGCATCCAATTCTACCTAACCAGGGCATGGATTACAGAAATGAATCCCATGTTTTCTGAATCTCAGTATTTCTCCATGGGTTGTCTCATTAATTAAACATTTCAGTGCTGAATAAGCTTTGCTAATTGATATTCAAAGATTATGAGGCTACTAATGGCAGTGATCTTAGTTGTTATCCCTGGCTGTGATGGTTAGTTATATTTCACATAATCAAGATGATAGTTCAAGGGCAGCATGTACATTTTGCATATAAAAGATCCAAGTTCAATTCTTTGAATGAGGGACTTCTAAACAATACTAGTAAATACCATTTTCTTGTTTGTTTTTATTAGCTCTATTGACCCTATTTGCTCATATCATATAAAATATGATAGTATCAATATCAAGCATTCCTCCACATGGTTAATAAATTTATATAAATATTCATCTAGGCAAACTGAGGATCATATTGCTTAAAAGGTTTATTAATTTTCATAGTAAATAAAAATAAAGTTTATTATTTCACATATAAAACATGTATAGGCTATAAAGAAAATTGAGCTCTTTCCTGTGCACAGTTCAATTTTCAACATCTTAATCAAAATTAAATCAAGAAAAGCTGAAGATCCTTACCAAATCCTGGGTATCATGAACAGCATATATAGCTCTATATACATAATAACACCATATATCAAACTAACATGTGGTTTGTTTCATTTATGCTTCACTGCCTTATTTTTCTAAACAGTGATTTATGGCTTAGTGTAAGTCATGTTGTTAAAATTTAATTAACCACAGCTAAAGCAAATCATAATTTAAAATGTGAACCCAGCTCCTCTCCCACCCTGCCCCCCCCCCACAATATTATTGTACTGCTGTATCAATCACAAACATTTGCACAAATTAGGAAGCTGAGATAAACGCAAAGACACTTATGAACCAAATTTGGATTAGATTCTCTGCCTCCCCACTCCAATCTTACATTTGAAGGTAAAAGTATCTATTGAGGGGATCAAAAACATCAAGAGCCGTGATGATTCAATCAAACCTTCATTCTTGCTTACGTGTGTCAGTTTCAGCCATACGGTTGCAGCAGCCGTCTTGATTATTTTGATCACCCGTCTACAAATGGCCCTCCTTATGGGTCACCAATTTGGTTCTAAGAACTAGCCTAAGCTTCCCAGAAAAAAGGAAGCTCAAAATCAAATGGAGGAAAGAATTTAAATAGTTGCCAAGTGAAATGATTGTACAGAATCTTGTACAGAGAAGAAAGAAGGGTCAATAATTTATGCCCTTCAGAACTAGACACAGCTGGGTGTTTTAAATTATCTGTTTAACATCTTCTTTCCTCTTTTCTGTCTAACTTGCCTTTTCAAAGCAAGATAACCTGAAAATCTTGGGCTATAGATTAGAATGTAAAGTTGAAAAAAAAATCCAGGAAAAGGTCATTGAAAGTCATTTGGTCATTGACTTCTGAACTGTTGCCAAGAAAATTACTTCAACATATTCCTCCAATCATGAAGACTCAAGGTGAACTCAAGGGGACTTATCCTTATTAAAAGAATACACTTTTTATAATGCCAAACATCTCCTTTTGTCTACAGAGTTCCTCCCCAGAAGATTAGCCACATGGTCAACCATGTTCAGCATTGTTTTGTGATTCCTTCTCTTATACTACAGAATAACTAAGGAATTGCACACTAAGGAATTACATTTATCAAACTGTGGGACATTCCAGATATAAACAGAATAGCAATTACATTACAATGATAATAGTCTTCCAATATTTGAGGGGCTGTCACAGAGAGGTGATGGCCAACCTGTTTTCCAAAGCACCTGAGGGCAAGGCAAAAGGTAATAAATGGAAGCTTAAGAAAGAAGAGATTCAACCTAGAATTAAGGAGCAATTTCCTGACAGTGAGAACAATTAATCAGTGAAACAGCTTGTCGCCAGAAGTTGTGAATGTTCTATCACTGGAGGTTTTTAAAAAGAGATTGGACAGCCATTTGTCCAAAATGTCCAAAATGATATAGGTTCTCCTGCTTGAGCAGGGGGCTGGACTATAACCAACCAATAACTCTGGTTTTTTTTGCATTCTGTATGTAGGTGTGTATATCTATGTATTTATATCCATCAAGTTGGCATTAATTCTTACCAATCACATTGTGGTGTTTTTTTTCCAGGACGAATCATTCAGGTTTTCCAATGTCTATCCATTGCTGTCCATCCACCCTGCTGCTGATCACCTTCTTCTTCTAAATGTCTATGGAGTCATCCAAGTCATGGTTGTCCCTAAGGTCCTTTTTCCTAAGGTGCTTTTTCAAGAGGCAACTGGACTTTCTGGTTTTTTTTTTGAAGGTGTTTCACTTCTCACCCAAGAAGCTTCTTCAGCTCTGACTGGATGGTGGGGAATGAAAGATTTATACTCCTTGAAAAAGCACCTTTGGATCTTATTCTCTTTCTTTGCATCTTTCCCAACATTAGATCTTTCACTAGAAAGCTAGGCCATCACATCATGTATCCAAAGTATGATCATTTGAGCCTAGTAAATTGTATCTCAAGTGAGAATCCTGGATTGATTGTTGTATGATCCATTGGTTTGTTTCTTGGCTACCCATAGTATACTCAACAGTCTTCTCCAACAAAAAGTTGAAAAGCATCAATATTCTTCCTGCCCTGCTTCTTCAAAATCTAACTTTCGCTTCCTTTGAGTGTCATAGGCAAAAGCATTTTACAGTGCATGATTCTGATCTTTGTAGATATAGCCACATCACAGTGTGAGTTGTAATATAATTGCTGTTCTATTTATATACACTTACTGGAATGTCCCACAGCTAGACATTATATAATTTCCTAAGCAACATCATTCCTGAATTGGTATCATTGTGGTTTACACAATTTCAGAGATTATATTTCCTCTTCTACCAATTACCACATTGAAACTGTGACCTACAGAATTGAGAGGAAATTCTTCTATGCCACAACAATCTTCTATCTTATATTGATTTGATTTGGTGTATCATATTAAACTATATTATTAATTGTTGCCTGAGCCCATTCAACTACACTGTGTAGCACAGACTCCCCAACATTGACCAGATTGCATTGCCTAATTATGCAGATGGTGATTAATAAAACAGAGAATGTCCCTAACCCCACCATGGAGGAATCTAGGGTTTGATATCCTCAATAACAGCAATTGGAACTTCCTTTTCCATGAGGAAAACCCTTTCAAAAGTGTTTCCCACTCCCCATCTTCAGAGCAGTCCAAAAATGATTGATGCTATCAAATACTATTAGAAGAGCAAATAAATCCAGAAGGGTTATATTTCTCATATTCCCGACTTGCCATATGTCAACCCCAAGCATAACCAGTATAGTCTTAGTACCACATCCAGGTGTGAACTCTGACTGGAATGTTCCAATTATCAAAAAATTTCTGAGGGAATAGAAGGGGAATTTACCCAATTTGCAGATGATACTAAGCTGGCAGGAATAGCTAACACCCTAGATCATAGACTCAAGATCCAGATGGGTCTTGACAGACTTGATCATTGGGTCCTATGTAACAAAATGAAATTCAATGTAGAGAAAAGTAAGTCTTACACTTAGGCAAGAAAAACCAAAAATACACATATAGACTGGTGAAACCAGGCTTAATAGCAGTAACTGTGAGAGAGATATTGGAGTCTAAGTGGACAACCAGTTAAATATCAGCCAGCAGTGCATGGCAGCAGCCAAAAAAGCCAATACAATCCATTAACAGAGGGATACAATCAAGATTAAGTGAGGTACTAATACCACTCTATAAAGCCTTAATAAGACCACACCTAGAATACTGCATTCAGTTTTGGTCATCACACTATACTGTTGAGACTCTAGAAAAAGTGCAGAGAAGAACATCCAAGATGATTAGAGGATTGGAGGCTAAAACATACAATGAACAGTTGCAGGAACTGGACATGGCTAATCTAGTGAAGAGAAGGACTAAGGGAGACATGATAACAGTGTTCCAATATTTGAGGGGCTGCCACAGACAGGAGGAGGTCAAGCTATTTTCCAAAGCACCTGAAGGCCAGACAAGGAATAATGGATGGAAGCTGATCAAGGAGAGATTCAACCTAGAAGTAAGGAGAATATTTTTCTGACAGTGAGCGCAATCAACCAATGGAACAGCTTGCCTTTGGAAATTGTGGGAGCTTCATCACTGGAAGCTTTCAAGAAGAGAGTGGACTGCCATCAGTCAGAAATGGTGTAGGGTCTCCTGCCTGGGCAAGGGGTTGAACTAGATGACCTACAAGGTCCCTTCCAATTCTGTTAGTCTGTTTTAATCTGTTTAAAGCAATGGTCTCTTGAAGGGAAAACATTCCACTGCTTCTTTCAAGGCAGATTATTATTATTATTATTATTATTATTATTCAAATTTATATACCGCCCCCTCTCCCTAAGGACTCGGGGCGGTTAACAGCCAATAAAAACACAGAATAGAAAATACAAAAGATATAATGATCCTCTCTCGTTCAACCCGGCTTCATGTTATCTTCTAAGAAGCTTTCACATATCAGGAAAGGCAGGGATCTGGACTATTGAGCTGATGTCACAGAAAACCTTGTCATCCCAGATAATGTATTTGTATTTTCTATTCTGTGTTTTTTATCAGCTGTTAACCGCCCCGAGTCGTTAGGGAGAGGGGGCGGTATATAAATTTGATTGATGATGATGATGATGATGATGTAGCAAAATGTGGTCTTGGTTACCTTATCTGCCCAGGTAGCATCCAGTTCCAAGCAGATCTCAGCAATTTTATCTTCAAGATGTCTGTAGTCACAGAAAACTCTGGAGGAAAGAAGGGTTGTGACAGCTGTGGCAGCTACAGCATATTCAGACTTGAATATGGGACTAAAATTGCATTGGTCATTCTCATGGATAATTTCTGCATTTTATTATCCATGAGGTTGCTTTAAAGACCATGCTGAAACTTGAGCATTGAAATCATCCCCAACCTAGCAATGACATCAAGCAGTCCTGGTTGGGATGCCAGCGTGCAAAGGTGGATTAATACAACTGGAGAAATCCCAACTTGTTACCAGACTCAACTTCACAAATAAGACATCATACCTGTTATACTACAAAACAGTCTCTTTGGACACCGTTGTGGAGTCATGTGCTTTACAGCCTACAAAACTTTCCAGGGCAGTTTATAATGTTATTTAAAAACAATCAGACACTACATTTTTAAAAAAGCAGTCTGTGGAATTAACAAAACAAACACCAAACTGTTTTTAAATGCTCAGTTTTTTTAATAGTTAAGAAAAACAAAAAAGGGGTTTTCCTGGCACCAAAGTATAGTTAGTCCTTTCAGTTCCACATACCACACAGGTCAATTAAGAGCATCCCCTCTTTTTCGAAAATGTTTACACCTTTTTTGGTAATTGTTGCTGATGTCCTAGGACAGTGGTGGCAAACCTATGGCACATGTGCCAGAGGTGACACTCTGAGCCCTCTCTGTGGGCATGCATGCGGTCGCCTCAGCTCAGGTTCACCATCACTGTCCTAGGACCGGAAAGGCACGCAAAACCATCCCACAAAAAATGTGCAGCACTGGCTTTCTTGCACAGCAATGCGCACTGGCCAGATGGCTTTCATGCATGCAGGATAGGCGAAACCTGGAACCGCAGCATCCTAGCACACGCTCATGCTTCGAGCGCCATCCAGCCATCCAGTGTGCACATGCATGCCAAACAGCTGTTCATCGTGCATGCATGCGTGCTAGGAACCTGGAAGCCTGGCCGGCCAGCTCTCAGAGCACACATGTACTGGGACGTTGCGCTTCCAGGTTTTGCCATTCCGGGGCGCGCGAAAGCCAGCTGGCCAGCGCACACTGCTGCGCAAGAACGGGATGAGGAGCCAGTGGTGCTGCATTTTCCACAGGATGGTTTTGCATGCCCTTCCAGCACAAAGGGGCACACAGTGACATAAAAGGTTCTCCACCACTGTCCTAGGACATTTTACAGAAGGCATGACCATTAGTTTAATATATGTTAAAGTTTTGGAGGGAGAGCAATTACGATATGCATATTGTCTGCCAGCAGGGGGCATCCAGATACTTTCCTGGTATTTTCTGGAATGAATTCTTCAAATTCCATTACAACAGCTTCATATTTCTTAAGAAAACACATTTTAAAAATGGATAAATCGCTCCACACATATTTCTATTTCTAATGCAGATTTCAAACATTCAAGTGTTGCCTGTCAAATCACAAACTATAGGGTTTCACAATTGCTATTTATTAATTTAATGAGTTCTAAGTATCCCAAGTGAATGAATATGTGCCCACGCTTTACAAGCCATGCTGTAGTTCTTCCAAGCAGATCTAAAATTAAATTTGGCAAGCATAAGAATTTGCCATATCCTCATCCATTTCTGCATTTAATGGAACAGAATCTCCAGTCAATGGAATATTGCCAGGTAGATGCCAATGGGTCATCTTTCTCCCAACTTCCATTATTTGGCCATTGATATAAGTGGCTGCTGCTTTTCTAAACATTTTGGAGAAAAATCTATTGTGTCCAGCCAGAATGCTATCAATTTTTATATCTACATTGTGACTTGGTCTTTGTGACTAGTGCTCAGCCTGTACTGTCTTTTCGCTTTTAAGTCTGTTGCCTGCCTGCCTGCCTGCCTGCCTGCCCGCCCGCTTGCTTGCTTGCGTGCTTGCTTGCTTTTTGAGGGGGGTTGGTGTTGTGCTTTTGAGTTAGTCTTAATTCCTGGCAATTGCCTGGACAAGTCTCTGTAGTTTTTTCAATCTTTCCAGAAGTGCTTTGTCATTTATTGCCTGCTTCCTAGGCCTAAGAGACAATGACTGTCCCAAAATCACCGAGTTGGCTTTGTGCCTAAGGCAGGACTAGAACTCACAATCTCCCAATTTCTAGCCTGGTACCTTAACCACCAGACCAAACTGGCTCTCATCAAGAGCTGGTAAAGAACTTGGAACTCTCTGGAAGAATCTGGAATCTGGAAGACAGCATAATGCCGTTCCTAACCTAATTAATGAAGTTTGTGATCAATGATTCTTTTGGAAAATTCAGGATGCAGAGGAAACATTTACATGTGTGTTGGCATGAGCATATATGCAATTGCTAGCATTGTATATGCCATAAAGGTTGCCCAGTCCTGAGTTATATAGATCAAGAAGGAATGGATACTAATAGTCAGTTATTAAGATTGCAATTATATATTCAACAAAATTATATAAGCCTGGCACTAAATATCTGAACCACTATACTGTAGAGCCCTAGTTCTCATTACTTGTACCTACAGTACATCAGGGGTCCCCAAGCCCCGGTCCATGGATGGGCACTGGGCTGCATCATGCCAGTAACCAGGTCACATAAACATCCACAGTATGCAGGCAGCACATGAAACTACACCCTCTGTGGTCCATGGAAAAAACCCTTTCTCCACGGAACCAGTCCCTGGGGCCCAAAAGGTTGGGGGCCACTGACCTACACTATACTAAAATAACAGGCAGGGAAGGCAGAAAATGGTGTAGTCTTAACCATGTTTTCTGAAAGCTTTTCGCTATAGTGGTTGGAATAGGAACAAAATACTTGATAGGTGTAGAAAATATTCTCCTTCCTGAGATAGGCCAATCTGAAAGGATTATGAAAAAATAAAAATGTACTGTTCTTTTTTAAAATAGTCTAAAACTTTTAACTTTAAATATCAAATTGTGTTGTTGAAAAAGTTATCTTTGGTGCCCTCCCCTCCCCCCAGCTCATGAGAAAAGGTTGAGGGTGACTCTGAAGTTGAGAAAAGAAGAAGGAACAGCTGGCTCTCAAGTCCATCAATTCATTCTCTATAGCCTTCCTTCTTTCCTCTTTTATCTTCTATTTATAGGCAAAAGCATGGAAGCAAAGGTATCAAAAAAGAGAAATATGGGCAGATCATATCATCAGCTGCTGGCTAGAGGTGAATTAAAACAAGCTGGAGCAAGAGGCAGAGAACTGGGTTTGTCAATCATTGTGCTCCTGGGCAAAAGGGAAACTGGGGTTGAAAATGATGCTGGGAAAATGATAGTGGGATGGGAGCAGCTGTTTTTGCCCCAGTCACACCTTACCCAGAAACCCTAACAGATCACCAAGAGAGTGACTGCGGTCATAAGCAATATAGGCAGTGCGCAAATGGATGAGAAACTTGGAAGCTTTCTTTGGTCAGGCTATTGTTGAATTGCCAAGTCCTGCCTTCATGACCCTAGTGCCTTCCGGGTGCGCTGAACTTGTCCTACCAACGCTTGCTTACTCCTGACCACCCAAAAAAAGGGGAGGGCACTTCGCCTGGCCTGGAGCAAGACTGCGCTAGCTAAGGCTGCTCCCGGATTCTCCCATTGCAACGGGTCGATCGCTTCCTGGCACAGCAACGTGGCAAAGTGGCCGCGATCCTCTTCGCAGCGCTGCTCGGGAGAAAGGCGCGCAGGCAACGCAAGCAAGCGGTTGATTCCAGCGCTTTCCCTGACGGGCGCTTCGAGAAAAGGCTCACGGGCTCCGCACCGCCAACCGGGCGCGCAAACCGAGGTTGCTCTGGGCGAGGGAGCCAGAAGCAGCGAGGAACCGCCTTAAGCGAAAGCGCAGGGTGAAAAAGCGCGCAGCTGTTTCCGGCAATCGGCGACGGCGGCCCCTTTAAGCGTGGAAAAGCTCGCCTCGTCTGCGCACGCGGCGCAGCAAGTGGGATGCGCCGCTGGGAGGAGGGCAAAGGAAAGAGGAAGCGGACGGCCGGGTTGCTCCGGGCGGTTTCGCGGGAGGCCTGAATCCGGAGCTGCACCCGACGTGAACATCCTCGGGAACGCCCTGAAATGCCTTAGCCCTTTGCAGCCCTCTCGGCCGGGAGCAGGGCTCCGGCAGAGGCTCGGCAACATGAACCGGGTCCAGCTGAAGCGCTCTGCGATCCTGAAAATGGCCCTCGGCGGTGCGTCGGAGCCGCTGCTCCAGCAGCAGCAGCAGCAGCAGCCAGAGGAGGAGGAAGAGGAAGACAGCGAAGGGGGAAGCAGCAGCCACAGCAGCCAGGAGCCTCCGTTCCTCTTGCGGGCCGCCCGGATCGCCTTGGTGGTCTGTCTCTACTGGTTCATTTCTATCACGATGGTCTTCCTCAACAAGTATTTGCTGGGCAGCCCTTCGCTGCGCCTGGATGCGCCGCTCTTCGTCACTTTCTACCAGTGCCTTGTCACCGTCGTCATTTGCAAGCTGCTCAGCCTGCTGGCCTCCTGCTGCCCGCCGGGCTTCGTGGACTTTCCCTCCATCCGGATCGACCTCAAGGTCTCCCGCAGCGTCCTGCCCCTTTCCCTTGTCTTCATTGGCATGATCACCTTCAACAACCTGTGCCTCAAATTCGTTGGCGTGGCGTTCTACAACGTGGGCCGCTCCCTCACCACCGTGTTCAACGTGCTCCTCTCTTACTTGCTCCTGAAGCAAACCACATCCTTGTATGCCCTTCTTTCATGTGGGACTATCATTGGTGAGTGGAGCCCTCCCAATGGCCCCAGCCAAGCAACCCAATGGCTGCCACTTTCCCCAGCATGTGGCTTCACCTCCCATTATCCTCAACCAGCCTCACTACTGCTTGGGAATGATGGAAGTTGATCTTGTACACCATCTATTATATCTATTATGTGCAAAGGCTTCATTACTGGGGAATGTGTCCGTCAGAATTCAGTGAGACTTGCCCAAGAAAACAAGTGTTGAATGCACCATGGGGCAAAGGAACCTTGAATATTTGCTTGCAGGATTTCAGTTCAACTGTGTAGCAACCGTAGAGAGACTGCTAATATTCTAAAGCTGTTTACTACTTTATTGGCTATCATGGTGCACAACTCATGGCAGTCAATAGAGTTTGGGCTTTATGCATGGCCCATTCTTGATTTAATAACTCTTTGCCTCACAACCCTTGTCTAAAATTTGCCAAAATCTACTTTAAAATGCCCACTCAAAAGAGCATCTTGCTATCCTTTAGATAATAAGAGCCACATCCAGAGTGGCTCTAAAAAGAAAAGTGCAGTCATATAGAATCTTAAAAGCAATAAGGAAGTAAATGCAGTAATGCCTCTTGAAAAGGTGTTTCCTGGTGATGCAATATGCATACAGTTCAGATCTCCATTGCTGATTGTGAGTGTAGGAAAATGGGGATGATATATATATATATATATATGGATATTTGGTTATTCGGGTTTTTTCCCGCGTAGGATTTGAAGTTTCTTGGCAACGTTTCGAC